>VWZE01015936.1:516543-548487 GCA_013396675.1 Eubucco bourcierii
CCACTCTCTGGGTTCGACCATCCAGCCAATTCCTTATCCAGCGAGTGGTCCATCCATCAAGTCCATGCTTTTCCAGTTTGGTGACCAGGATGTCATGTGGGACAGAGTCAAATGCTTTACTCAGGTCCAGGTAGATGACATCAGCTGCCTTTCCCTTGTCCACTGTCGCTGTGACTTCATCATAGAAAGCCACTAAATTTGTCAGGCAAGATCTGCCCTTGGTGAAGCCATGCTGGTTCCCACCAATCACCTCTGGTTTGTTTTCCATTTGCCTTAGCAGGACTTTCAGCAGGATCTGCTCCATGATCTTGCCAGGCACAGAGGTGAGGCTGACTGGTCTGTAGTTTCCAGGGTCATTCTTTTTACCCTTCTTGAAGATGGGTGTTATGTTTGCCCTTCTCCAGTCAGCAGGAACTTCACCAGTCCGCCATGACTAAGAAGATATGTCAAATCCTATGAAGGACAATCTGCCCCCCCTCCATCCCAATCCTCACTGCAGCAAAGGCACTTCTGTGGGAGATTTCCTGGATAACAGATTAGGGATTCAGGTAGAGCTGATCCTGCTTCAGAAAAGGCAGATGAATTAGGTAACCTGCCAAGATCCATCTCAGGCTGATCTGCTGCAATTACAAGACATTGCCTTAAACAGGACACACAAGGCTTTAAATTTCCTCCTGATGTTGAGGTTCAAGGGTGACAGAGAGAAGTGTTTCCATAACTGTAACAACTCTGAACATTACTGTTTGACAGCAAAATACCAGCTCTCCATCTAAGCTCACTCCTAACTGCTATGTTGTACTTTGGAGGCCAAAACTCAGGCAGCTTGCCAAGCTAGGGTGCTGCAGGAGCCTGTCTCCAGGGTTTGCATCTAGCTCAGCTGTAATGGCATGAGTTCCACAGGGACCACCACATATGTAGAAGTGTATAACATAGAAGTATCAGATGGGGAGAGTTGCAAGCATTGGTTTAGAAACAATGCTTTGCACGCACTTATGTTTGTGCGTTCACTTGTAAAACCTCTCTGTTGAAGGTTGTTTTACAGAAAGCTGGAGTGATAGCACTGCTCAACCACATAGTCAGATCCTCAGATGCATCCTTGTGCTGAGAGAGCTCCAGCTGCCTATTCCCATCCCTTTGCTTTCCAAAGAGTCCCATCAGGTTTCCTCCATTGACCCAGACTCTGGGAATAAAGGCAGGTTGGTACTAGGACAGTCTTGCCCCGTGAAGGCAAATCTTTCACTCTCCATAGCTAACAGGTTCCCACCCCCACACTGACCTCAAGATTCAAATGCAAAACCAGGCATTTCAACACTTAATCAGAAAAAATAACAAGGGACAGCACACAGCCATAAAACCCTTCTAAAAGAGGCACAAAAAAAAATAAAATGTCATCTTCAGTGCAAGATTATTCACAAGGCACAAAGAACTGAGCCTTTGCTGTGAACTACAATCAAGAAGAAATGAACCCAAGGCATGAAGCGCTCTCCTCACTCATGTCTGTATGATAACCAACAGCCAGCGCTGCAGAGGAGAGAGACTCCTGAGTGATCCTTCCTAATAGATTCGTCTTTTATCATGTTTTCATGACCTTTGTAAAAGGCAATTTAAATTCTAATTGTCCTGTGAGCACCACAGGAATCAATTAGTGACAAGAGATGTTAATTGTGCAGACTGGGAGGAGGCATTGCTAGGCTGCTCAGCTCCAACACGGGGTTAAGAGCCCAGGGGAATGCTGGGATGGTTGGGGCTTTAATCAGTCCTCCCTTTTTAATAGTTTCCATGTTGTGCTGCAGTTGTCAAGGTCCATTAGTCTTCTGGAGCACTGAACGAAGCAGTGGCATCCTCTCCACTCCTGCACTCCGCAAGCACACGCACAAAGGATCCGAATGAACTGCCATTGAGAACACAAATCCTAAAATCTCTTTCTCTTTTGTTCCTGCTCCCTCCTCCCTACAGACCCTGCACAGAAATCAGGCCTTGGGCACTGGCTAGTACAAAGCATACACTTTACGTTGATGGGCTGTAGGGGAGGTAAGCCTGGTCCCATCATCTCAAGATTCAGCCTGAGTTGTCTATAAAAAAAAAAAAATGTTCCTATTTTTGTACCAGGGCACAGTGCTTCTCTCTTGAAGATATTGGCCAGGTGAAGGTCAAGTTGAATACCCCCTATTTAGACTATGAAGGCAAGGAAAGGGGTACATTTTGTTTGAACCAGAATGAAAATACGTAGCCCAGCAAAGCACCCAGCACTCTGGTACAGCTATATCTCAGTAAAAGTGGACTTGCCACAAGTACACTCTGAGATCCACATTTGGTTACCTATTTCTCCCTAGGGGAGGTGGTCCTACCCTATACCTGTACCATCTGTTTGGCAGGCAGCTGTGCACAGGGAAGTTATGCAGTAATTCAGAAGTCCTCAGCATCTCCACAACATGCAGCATAGTTTCATACTAGAAAAGCTTGTGCTGTGCAAGGTCATGCATCCAGGATGGTTAAAGCCCCCAGAAATACCCCCACACACACCATTCTCTATTGAATACCATCACAGACCATTATCACCACCTAAACCCCTTTATGTTATCCATTTGGCCAACCTTGGGCAGATGCAGTACCTGACCCTGGACAACATGTGCTTTGCTATTGAATGGAGTTCACATTTCAAATTCTCACTCCCCAGTTCCCCACCAGAAGCACTAAGGCCTTCACAAGCCAGGAGAAAGGCATGCACCCTTCCCTGATACAGAAGAAAAACTGCAGCATAACAGCTCCAGTGGCATTAGATTTGTCTGTCAAGGCTGTATTTGCACTTTCTGTCATCTGCATCATCATGTTTTCACTCCTGAATTCAAACTGGTGGGTACTGAAAAAACTGCATTTGACCTCAGACCACTGGGCAGAACTGCAGCCACAGTCCAGCTGTGTTCCTGCTAAGCTTCTACTTTCAACCGTCTGCTCCTTCTGCCAAAGGTCTTTGTGTTCCTAGGTTAAAACCCCACAGCCATAGCCAGTCTCTGGATTTTTGCCCAGCACTGGCCACAGATCTTGTATTTCCTTTCCCTTCCTCTTGACTGTTTAGCCTTACACTGCTCCCATCCCATGGCACTGACCTTTCTTTAACCAGCCAGGTGGTTGTTTAAACCAGAGACACATCCAAAGGCTGAGACATCTCTTTCCTGTCAGTATCGCCTTCTTTCCAGATGATGCCTGTCATTTCTTGGACTCCTTGATTCACTCTTTGCTGGTCATCTGAGTAACTCACTAGATCTCAGGTTCAAGCTTTCTTCCCTGCAAATCCAAGAGGGGGTTAGCACAGCTGCCACCACACCCAGCACAACCAAGCCACACACAGGGCACTGCTGCAGCACATCACAGCACAATCTCCAGCTCCCCGCAGAGCTCTCAGAGTGTCCCATGTATCCCAGCCATTGTGACTGCAGAAGTTGCTCAGCAACTCAAAGGACTTCACACTTGCTGCTTCAACCTTGTGCAACATATCTGGCCAAAGGCCCAGAGCCATCCCACCCATATACAGTTGGGTTGCCAGTGAGGCTGCTGACAGCTTGATTACTTTCCACCTCTGTCCACAGAAAAACCTTGAAGGTGCCTTCATTATGCAGGAAGAATTCAATTCACAAGCACCATCAGTTTCACTGCCTTAAGCCAGCAGGAGGATAAAAGCACCTCCAGTGCCTCCATCCCTACATAAAAACCTGACCAACCACCTCTCTTGAAACCATTTATTCTCAGGTTTGAGATTCTTCTTACCTGAGAGATCAGGTTCTTCCCTAAAGTGTGCCCACTTCTAGTGTTTCACTAGGACATTTAATTACTTCTGATTCTGCCTGAAGCACAGTAAATGTTCTTTCTCAGCAAATGCTTTTCTTGGGAACGCTCTCCCAATGGACATAGACTAATTTTTTTTTTTTAATTATTATTATCTTTTAAAGCTCTGCCACATTCCTTAGCAGAGTCTAGTATAGCACATAAGGATGTGTAAGGAGTACTGTAAAGAGTACTTTGTAAGGAGTACTGTACACCATGGGAATGTTCTGTATAACACCACCATCACATTTCCCAGCCAGATAATTGCCAATTTTCAAACTGAGCTTTAGGTATCCAATCAAGAAGAAAGGAGAAAATATTTGACCTCAGTCTGAGAAAGTCTCAGTACTTCTGCTCTCTGGTGGTGGCACCAGCCCCAGACAGATGCTTTCCTGCAACCCACAAGCATGAAGGTAGGCATAGCTTTAGCAATCTGTAGTTTGGAAGAGACAGTTTACCTACTTTCCTAGGAGAATGTCTCCATACACATTAAGGTCTGACAGCAAATCTGTTATGCAGCAATTTCTCCCTTACAGCTCTCAGAGCAAATGTTGTTAATGGTTCACCTCACAGTTTCCAGAGATCCTATTATTTTTACTGCAAATCCCACACACGGGAAGTTTTCTGAGAGCAGAAAGCCTGAAGCATACTGGCAGATTGCTGGATGGAGGATAGTCTAGGTTAGAAAGGTTGCTGGTGACTGAGTAAACCAGAGAAAACAAGCACTATGGCCAGGTCCAAGACTGGATGGCCAGAGGGTCATCAAGAAGCTTAGTATTAGCCTATCATTCCAAAAATTTAAGACATCTTCCCTCTGCAGGGAACACATTGCTTCACAGTAGCACAACAGACTCCCATGGCACAAATGGGAAGAAAACCAGGCTGGTGCAAAGTGCAATCCCCACATGAGGTTCCTGCCATGCCTTGTGTCAGATAGTCCTTTCCAGCTGCCCCATCCATTTGCCTGAGCAGTGGGACACAGGCAGTTTCACTCCCACCATCCCTATGAAACGGAATTAGCAGTTTCTCTACTCTTCCTCTGCCTGGCACATTTACAAAGCCCTCTCTGAATTTCCATTACAAATAATAATGCACTTCTGTCTGCTTCACGAGGCCCATTGCTCACCTGCCCACATCTCTTTCAGACTCCACTAGTCTTCCTTTCACTCACCAGCATAATCATTTTATGCTCTCATCTTTTCTTTCCATTATTTGGGTGATTGTGGACACATTTTTGTTGCTATGATTTCCAAAACAACTCAGTCAACCCTCACACAGCAGACTGGATAGGGTTCTAGAAGTGGGAAGGAATGACTGTTATTTAGCTCCCACACCACACGTGGCTCCGTAGTTATAGCTGGTCAGTCTCGAACCTGAAGGGGAGGTTTGTTACTTGAGCCCTATGGTGTGGAGCCCAGGGCTGTTATGCAAAGTGCTAAACAGACTCCTAGGAAGGTCTGGGAGCAAGCTTGTTCTGGTGCAATGGTTCCACTGCAAGGTTTGATGTCCTCATATGAAATCAGCATACAATAAACCCAGCCCTTTAAAATCAAACAGGAAACAGATGCCCTCTGAAGGATCATGACAGAACCGAGTAAAACAGTCTCATACGTTAAGAGATTCCCTGAAGGCATCAGTTCCCCATGCCCAGAGACCAGCTGAGAAGAGAAACTCCCTCTGGAGGCTGCTAATGCCTTCCTCTGCTTTCTGAAAAGGATGAGACAGACAGGCTTGATCTTTCCTCCTTTTCCACTTTATTCATTCACCAGCATCTGCATTGCGTGCTAACACAGCCTGCGTTATCCCTGAATGTTCAGGGGAAGGCAGGAGGAGCTCCAGTCAAACCTACAGCCTCAGCAAAGGCTGCACTCACAGCCAGTCACTCAGAGCAACAGAAAAGCCTCATGTGTAAGCTGCTGTCATATAGCAACTGATTTAAAGAGTTGCCAGAGGAACTCCATTTTTTTTTTTTTTTCCTGGCACAGCAACTTCTAACACTTCCATAAATCCAAGTAATTAGTCTGCATATATTGTAGCATCTAGCCTGCTCACACTAAGTATAACATACAGGAGATGTGTACATGTAACAGTTACCACACATCATTGCTGCTGACCTGAGATGGGTATCCTGTATCTAACTACTAGGGACACATACATATCATATATCTAACTCCTAGACACACATATATATCATATATCTAACTCCTAGACAGTACTCCAGACATATCTGGTTTTGCCTATGGCTTTAACTTTAGCTTTAGGGGTCCTAATTTTCCTAACCGTAATCCTAAATGTAATCTCTAGCCTTCATTTTAACCACTGAAAATTGCTGTCCTGAAAGACTCCTGTGATGCTGTTACTTATTCACACTTGTAAGGCTGCATTATTTCATCAGCCCATCTACCTCTTGCTTTCCTGATTCTCTCTATTCACAAGCAACTTTGCTTCTTTCCTTTTTCTGTTCACCTGGAATAGCTTGTAATAGCTCCCCCATGGATTCTCACTACCCACCTCTCTTGGTCCAAGCATGATGGATGGAATAAAGTGTCTTGACTGAGAGCAGAGGCTGGTGGTTTTCTTCAGCTGACCTGGCCTCAAGGAAGGTGCTAAAGCTTCACCAACTTTCATCTTTTCTGCTCTGCTCCTACAAGAGATATCCTGTAAAAAAAGAGGCCCAAGGGTGGGTACCTTTAAAAGTACACCAGAGCCTAGACCTCAGCAACCAAACGTCTCTTTGACCTACACACTGAAAGATAAGAGAGTGAAAAAACAAGCAGCAGTTTTAAGAACTGGGCTACAGAGTGAGGCCAACAAACTAGGGACTTCATTTGCCAAGCAGGAACTTAAGCTGATTAGCTTCTAGAAGCCCGGAGCAAATGTTGACAGAAATTTGACTTAAAAGTTGCTATTATTTTTCAAAGCCTTTTTCTCCAGCCTCCAGAAAACACAGCCACATTGGAAAAGCTACAAGAAAACATATCAACTTTCAAGCAACTGAGCTGCAGCCAAGTTCCCATGATGGTGCCAGGTACTGCATCAGAACTGGATCATCAGAACTGGATCATCAGAACACAGCTATTTGCCCTTCCAGCAACACGTCTGTCACCAGGCATGTTCACAGGCATTGAACCTTGCTAGTTCCAGTCTGGCACTCAGCTCATGACTTAAAGTCATGGCACTGAGTACTACAAGCCACCAGTCCAGCAACAAAATTGCTTCTTGGATTGGCTCTTTCTTCATGCTTGTACCAAGTCCATATAGCCGTGAGGTTGCATATAAGAATGATCCTCCTGCTGACAAAAAGAGAGACATTTTGGATTGCTCTTCAATCAGACATTTCTTTTCTGGGCAGGGACTGAGAATGAAGCTTGCCACAATGCAGTCAGTGGAACAGACCCAGGGATGTGAGAGAGCCATATGAAGAGGCCAAATCCTACTGGACCCAGCACTGAATGCTATTACACAGTCCCAGCTCTCACTGATGGCATGGAGAAGGTTATACTAACTTGACCATGACAGATGGTGTAAGATTGAAGAGCTGGTATCACATTTCTGAAAGGCTATTTCTGACAGCTCATGTCCAACCTGTCCAAAGGCCAGCAGCATGCATGACAAGCATCATGATGCACAGATACTGTTTGCTGGCCGCATTGTCATGTTTTCCTCTCAAAACCCCAGCATCAGGAAACAAAGGGAAGAGCAAGAGACTGTTTTTCTCTCCCCGAGTTGTGGTTGCCAGCTCCCAGGGCAAACCCGAGTCTCTACACCTTGATGTGAACAGTAAGACTCCAGATCTGAGGAGCACATCTCACTCACTTTCTTGCTGAACTGAAAACAAATACAGGATTCCCTATTGCCTCTCCTCCTGGCTGAACACAGTGACATAAGGGAAGGGGGCAATGGTGACAATTTCCTGCCCAGTACAGCAGCAATAGCATGGCCAGCAGCAGCAGGGAAGTGATCATCCCTCTGTACTCAGCACTGATGAGGCCAAGCCTTGAGTACTGGGTTCAGTTTTGGGCCCTCACTCCAAGAAGGACATAGAGGTGTTGGAGCAGGTCCAGAGAAAGGTGACAAAGTTGGTGAAGGGTCTGGAGAACAGGGCTGGTGAGGAACAGCTGAGGGAACTAGGGGTGTTTAGCCTGGAGAAACGGAAGCATTGGAGAGACCTCCTCACTCTTTACAATTATCTAAAAAGAAGGTTGTAGTGAAGTGAGGATCAGTAAACAAGTGGTGGCACAACAACCTCAAGTTGCACCAGGGGAGACTTAGGCTGGACAAGAGGAACAATTTCTTCCCCAAAAGAGTTGTCAAGCCCTGGAACAGGCTGCTCAGGAAAGTGGTGAAATAATCAATCCTGGAGATATTTAAAAGATATAGATGTGGTGCTGAGGGACATGATTTAGTGGTGGATTTGCTGGTGGTGGGCTAACAGTTGGATTTGATGATCTGAAAGGTCTTTTCCAACCAAAACAGTATATGATTCTATGAAAGGAAAAGAAGAGACAAACCAAAGTACTACATAAAGTCTCCCTGACAGAGAGAATGTCAGGTTGTAGTGAAATAAACACAAAACAGCAGCAGTTTCTAGCAGAGCTCTGGAAGAGATGCTAGTATCTCCCAGCAGGACAGACACAGCTCCACCAAAGCATCCTGACGGCCAAGCACAGGAGGGATTTTCTTAGAGCTAGACAAGGACATGAGCTTGACAACATATGAAACAGCCTTCCAGAAACTGAGACACTCAACGTTTTTCTGGAAGATCTGGGAGTCAAACAGCAAGAAAGGAAAGCACAGGGAGTAGACATGACCTCAAATAGCAGTCAGCCTTAAAGCCTCTTTCACTTAAGTCTACAGGAATGTAAGGGCAGGAGCTTTCTAGGTCACTTCAGTAAGTGGTATATTCTTGATAACACTCCTAAAAGGTCCCTTCCAACCCAAGCCATTCTATGATTCAAAAAACTGGCGTTCTCCCAGTTTGACAAGGGAGCCCATGTGTTGCTAGGAACTCACAAGGCCTTGTTTGTGAGAGGAAAAGAGATGGGGCACACAAGCCCTAGCTGAACCAGCTGCTTAGGGAGGTATTCAGGTCTCTGCTCCAAGGTGGTAAAAACAGTAGGCATTTCTATTAGCAAATCTGTGGCCTTCTGACACGGTGCAGTCATGGCACAGAAATCTATTACAGCAAGTCAGGATGTAATTAAACTGGGGTTTGTACATGTGTGGGGAAAAACGTACTCATAGACTGAGGACATGGAAAATAAGATGTGACTTGAAGCTAATGGAAGGCAGCAGCTCACTGAGGAAACAGAAGATTGTTTTAACAGTAACAGCCACTGGGTGGTAGAGTCTGCTACCAAGAGATGTGGTCAAGAAGGCATTGCCTCAAGGAGCCAGCTGTGGTTTAGGTGGAGTAGTAACTGTTCATTCAGGGAAGTCCTACAAATCCTGGAGGTCAGTTACACATCAGAGGTTCCTCTCACCTCCACTCTCACAGTTTATGCAGAGCAGAAAGACTTTGCTTGGTCAACAGGAGCACATGGGGTTACACTGAAGCCCCCAATTAACTGATGTAAGATGGACAACACCAAAATCAGTTCCAAGATCAATATTTCTATTCATTTACAAGCATAACAAGGTTAGAGAGGTGAGCAGAGTAAATAATTAACTCATTTACAGTGGTTTTTTTTTAAGCCAGAAAGAGTCATTTTGATCTCCTGGGTAATTAGCTATGCAGTTGACATTAATCACAACTACAGCAATTATTTGAAGTATTTGATTAATCAGTCCAGAGGAAAAGCAGAGTTAGGCCAAACTACCCTTGCTGCATAGCCCTTTGGTCAATCAGTCAATACCCAGGTGCTGGTTCTCAGCAATGTGACATGCTCCTGCTGAGTACAACATAACAAATCCTCTGGCTGCTTGGATATAATCATAAGATAGATACATCACGTTGCCTGGAGAAGATGCAGACCATGATGCTTTCAAACTGAACTAAAGGGTATTTATTAATGCTAGACTTGCTGAACTGCAATTCTCAGCACTTGTGGCCTTCTAGCTACTAAAGCACAAATACAATCATGTGCTGCACAGTCCTGATGCTACACATGATAAACAGCACTACATGACAGTGTGTGTCAGCCAGCCTCAGCAGAGAGCAGAAATTCCCGGCTCTTGCTTTCTCATCTATAATATGAGCAGTTAGTTCAATTAAGGAAGAATAACGAGCCTCGAACATAGTCTCAACATCAATAAAACCAGATTAGAAAAGCTCAGAAGCACACATTACTTTTTTCTTGCTCTTGTTTTGTTCTAACAATCCAGTTTACAACTCCTACTTCTGGTAGCAGGAACAGGTTCAGTTTTCTCAATGAAGTTTGCAGAGTCATGGAAAACTCCCCAAATCTAATTCCAGCACCTTTCCAACAATGCTTGCACCTACCAGCAGACAGAAGGGAATGTGCCTCAAGAGCAAGGAGGAATGGCCTCAAACTGCAACTGGGTAGGTTTAGACTAGATATGAGGGAATTTTTCTTCCCCAGCAGGAGTGGTCAGGCATTGGAATGGGCTGTCCAGTGAGGTGGTGGAGTCACCAACCCTGGATGTGTTTAAAAGTTGTTTGAATGCGGTGCTCAGGGATATGGTTTAAGGGTGATCCTCGTAGACTAGGGTTCTGGGTTGGACTTGGTGATCCTGAGGAGCTTTTCCAGGCTGAATGTTTTTGTGTTTTTGTGATATTAAAGAACATCCTCCTCTGGTTATGCTCTGGATTAGGCTGCTGCTTTCAAAAATGCAAATGTTAACTCCCCAAAACAAACTTGGTTTGATGATGTTAAGCTCAAGTGTAAACTGACACTGAGCAGACTTCCATTACAAAGGCTCAGACATTTAAAGGGATGAAAATTACAAGATGAGGCATATTTCTTTAAACAAATATTGGAACACTCAGCCAGTGTTTTACTGATTGTATTTCTCCCATCTAACATTTCTACTTCTGCGTGTAAATGGCACTGGTATTACAATGCAAAAACTGGAAATGGTTAAAGAACAAAGTCTTTTGGACCACTACAATTCCAATGTGAAGTTCTGATGTATGCCAGCTGGTTGGACTTCATTTTTATCACAACCCAGGTGAAAATAGGCTCTCCTGTGTGCCCACAGGACATCAGGCTGCCACACAATGGAGAAGCATGCTCCTCAAAAGCTTCGGCACATAGATCCTTCACATGCAGAGCCAAGAGTTTCCCACTCTAGCGCAGAGGACACCCTTCAGGAAGGGAGGCAGTGCCTGGAATACGGCAGCACATGTGTGCTTTTGGTAATATCAACCACTCAAGGTTTTTAGTCTGCTCCTCAAGCAGCATATTTCTTACATCTGGCATGCAAAATACTATAATAGTGGAGAACGTCCCATTTTGATTTAAATGAATGCATTTATTTCCAAATGGGAGACCGCAAGTTAAACAAACACATTTCTCTCTTTGCACATGAAAGCATTGTTTTGTCACAGATGTACAGTATAATACATTTATTTTCTCAATTGTTTTGTATTTGTAAGGCACTGCCAGTTATTTGGATGGGTTTGTAAGGATGAAGCAAATTGCTCTGTGGGGTTCTATTCAGGGAACATAATATTCCCACAAAAGCACCATAATTCTGCATGCAGCAACACAAACTACCACAACATTGCAGCAGCTGGCAGGGTGGAAAGAGCTAGCATTATCAAAACCAGCACGACAACTCTACTCCAAAACCCCCTTACATGCATAAATTAATGATGAATGTACACTGATTAGCCCCCACCCAGACTCCAAGGAACCCTGCTTTCCCTGCAATATAACTTTGAACCTCACCACAGTTATTCTGTCAGATCACAAAGCCTGGGGAGCACTTCAGCTCCTTCTTCAATTGCATTGGCCTTGCCCAAGCCTCTTAAGCCCTGCTTGCATGAGTGTACTGGGGAAGATTAAGGACTGTGCTACAGCCCCCAAGCCATGGGGAACAGCCAAGAACACAGAATGGTATTAGCATCGTGCCAGGCAACGCATTTCAGAAGGCCTGCCACACAGAATGCCAGGGGAAAGAAGACCCTGCCAGGGATCACATCCATGTTTCAAGAATTAAATACAAATTCATCTGTACCTATTCTTCAGATCAAGCAACTCAGTTCTCCAGACTTGCAGCATGACATAAGTTGCCACAGAAACATTTTTATGTGATTTATGTTTCTCATCATGCCTACTACACCTAAAGCATGCATACACTCAATGGACATTGCTGCCCTAATATTCTCAGGTTTCTTCATCCTATTGCCAACTTCCTAAACAGTATTCTCAGGCTTCTTCTTCCTATTGTAAACTTCCTAAACAGCTCCTTCTAACTAAACTCCCCACCTGGCACACTGTCTTCCTGAAACTTGACCACAGTGTTTCTCTGGATGCACAGAAATAATTTAAATTGAAAAAAAATAAAATAAACTAAAACCAGAAGTAACCACCAAAAAAAAAAAAAAAATCTACCCAAGAAACACCACAAAACCCCACTAAAACACCCATCAACCCACAATAAAAACCTAAAACACCCAAACAAGCAAAACCAAAACCAACCAAAGCACTCATCTTCCTCCCCACCATGAAGGGTGACTGACCCAAGTTAGTTCACTGAGGTTAAAGCAAGAGTTCAGGCAGCTTGTCCTGAAGGCAGGAGGATAACAATGTGCTAACTCCCATTTCGAGTCAGCTTGTGTTCTGTGATACTGAATCTGAAACCCAAGTGCAGTGCCTGTGGCGTAGGTAGATAGGAAGGTTCATACTGAGTATACAAGAGACCAACCACAATATAAAGGCAGACTGAGTATCCATATCTGATCATAAAGCCTCCTGATCAACTACCACCTCTCTAACACAGCCCTGCAGCTTTCTATCCCAGTTGATTTGACCTGTAACTAAAGGCACATCTTCACTTGGCAACTAGATTCTGTGGGTCATCTGTGGAGCTGCTGAAGTCAGGCCTCACTTTGCATACCAATGACCCCTCTCAGCCTGTGCACATGCTTCTGGGTGTTACTTATGCCATACACAAGCTCAGCCTGAGCAAAACTTATGCAGCCTCATTTATAAAAGCAGGTGCACTGGAATTGAGCAAGAGGAGAAAATCTGTGTCAGCAGGAATATCAAGAGAGGAGCAGTGGAGGGGGGGCTTAAAGAAACAACCATCACCACTTGCTTAACACATGTTGTCTCCCAGAGACATGAGAGCTGGAAGCTCTGTGGGGAGGCCTAACAGTGATCAAGACACTAACTGGAATCACTTATTGTGCTACAGAGAAGCTGTTTGGGACTCCACAGTCCTTCCACACACATCTGTCCATCATGTGTTTGTACATAACATCATTTGCAGCTTGTCTTGATGCAGTAACAGCTCATGGCCTCAGAAAATGTACTGGAGCAGTGATAGATCTTAATAGAACTCACATGGAAGGGAACTTGGGCTGAAAAGAAAGCTCAGCTTTCTAGACTGTTTTTGCAGGATCATTCTATTTTTGGTCAGTCAGTTCTACTCATGGAAGGCAGGAAAGAGCTGACTCAGTGAACACACTGAGTGGTGATTACATGCAGCAACTAACAATGGCAGTGATGATTATTTTTGCTAACTTGGGTACCACTGCTGAGCATCCCTGAAGGAAGCAGAAGTAAGAGCACTATAATTCATCACTGTGCTCCCTACTAGACCAGTAGAAATCCTGCTGGCAGAGCCTTGAGGGAGGTCCCGAGAGTCTGCCTTTGTCGGTCTTGGAGCTGGTAGAAAAAGGCAATGTGACTGTAACAGAGCAGCTGAGCTCTCTAAGCTCTCTGCAAAGGTGAGCCAGACCATTACCCTTCCGCACACCTCCATGTGATTAACCCAGAGCAACTTAGCATCACTGAACCACCAGCCCATCTTCTCTGATTCATCAAGCTACAGCAAATCCCCTGTAAGGCACCAGAGTCCTTGACCAATGAGATGACAACAAGCAAACCCCACTAAAAGCATGGGTCCTGGGGTGATTTTCCTGCTGTTAGTTGTTATCTGAGTAAATTCAGGAGAGGTTCTTCTCACACAGCCATCAGAGGCAAAAGCACAGGACAGTTCGTGTGTGTCAGCTTCCCTGTTGGAACAGGAAGGTGGTGCTGCTGCAGAGCCAAAATACACCCACTACACGGTGGGCTGATCCCACTGCCAGTCACAGCAAGGAGACTAACTACACAACAATAACTTCTACGGGAGCCAGCAGGTTATCCACGCTTTCACTAGCAAGGCAGATGAGAGCGTTGTGCATTCACGTCAGATAAAGGTATTCACCAGATTCAATGACGCTTCAACGCTACAGGGCTGAGTAGGGAGCAAGGGAGAAGAGGCAGCCAGCACGGCTGGATGGAAGCACAAGAGCAGGTGAAACAGATTTCCAAGATGTGAAGCATTGACTTCTCAGAATAAGGCAGCAATTGCAATGAAACACACCAGTGCCATATGGCGATCAATACAGATTGAAGATGTGTCAGGTTTTCAAACCACCTCCCCATTTCAAAGGGGATCATTAAGAAACTAGAAAAAGAGTGAAACTCTACACAGTACTTAACACAGTTGAAGCCAAAGTGTTTATTTCTCGAGTTAAAGTTATTACATGACTTCATGTTTGAAACGACAGGTGGGAAAGGAAATAAATCGCTCACACAGCACTCAAGTACTCAGCACCACTGTTTTTTCTTCAGGTGACCACTAAGGGTCTCTCTTGCTTAACACGGGCCACGGCTGAGATTTTTCTCCTTCTGTCAGGATGTTTTGTCATCCAAATTCATCCCTTCCCCCACCCATGCTACCTAACCATCCCACAGTTGCCAAGAACACCACACCACTGACACTTCACATCATTTACTCAAACCAAGTAGTTTTGTGACGCATCTCTATGGGTTTTAATGGAGGACTGCATAATCCCACACACAACACTTCCTGGGCAAGCAGGACACAGATGGAGCCACAGCCATGAACACTGCCCGTGAGCTGTCTGCACATACCTGAGGCACTTTTACACCTAGGATAAACATGCCCCATTGTAGAGGTAGCCATGTCCTTGCTTCTCAAGGACCCCAAGCATCAATGTGACACTGGACTTCATGGTATGGAAGTACCCCCCTGTTGTCTGGGTGTGCGGACAGCAAATGAGAACGCCAGTGGTTACAAAGCACAAGCTGTAAGTAACTGGTAGGTAGTTATGTAGGGATGTGTCTCTGTGGTTCAGGTCCAACATCAACAGAGGGAAGAGCTCTGCCTATTGAGTCATCAACAGCATTTCCTTCCAGCCCTTGGGTTTTACCAATTGGTCTCCCCCAAGAGTTACTGCATAGACCCACAGTGGCTGAGTTCATAAAAGCTGCTGAGCTCATCCCCGCAGGGAACAGGGCTCTCACAGAATTTTCCCGGCCATGACCTGTTCCAAGGACACAGTGCCTCATCAGCCTCTTTATTAAAGCAGCTGAGCTGAATACTAACATCCCAGTCATATCATAGACTCTTCAGAGACACTGTGCTATTACCAAACAAGGGTTCCCAAAGTCACCCCAGAGCTTTACAGTGCCCCATCGCTTTGGTTATCCAGGAGTCCCAAACTCTCCACAGTCTTGAGTGCCCCCACATAGGAATTAAGTCAGCACCCTCTCTGCAGGATAATAATTTGGCTAATGAAAGACTGTTAAAGGAGAAAGATGTTCCTTAACCAGAGGCAAGATACCATCTAAATGTCACAGAAGCCAGGTCTCGGCATTACCACAAGGTGAATGAATATAGTCTGGTGTTTTCTGTTGTGTCTCTTCAGTAACCAAGGCTATCCAAACTCTTCCATACTCAGTGTCTCCTATTTGCTACAGGAAAAGGTAAACTTTTCATTCATTCCCCTGTTTGTCCAATTCCTTCCTTCTGTCTATTTCTGGTTTTCTTCTTTTACTATCCCTTTCCCAATCCCATGCTCTGAGGACATTTCTGAAGACCAGACAAGAGGAAGCTGAGTTCTGCTTCAGTACTATGTGTGTCTCTGAAACAATAAATGTTTTAAGTGATCAGCATTTCTAGGCAGTGAAACAAATGAGTGTTTCCATTCCTGGGGGAAGTGGGAAGCAAGTAAACTCCGCTGCTCTACTCTGTAGTGTACAGGAAATCGGAGTGATTGATGGCAGCAGAGTAGAGAAATGCACATTCAGCTTATATTTCTGATGTAAATGACTTGACACCTCACCCCTCAGTTTCTTCTTCCTTCACACACTCCTCACACTCTGGCTGGTATCTGTAGCATGGGTGAATTGGGGAGGAAGAAAGGAAAAAAGGACAACCCTTGATAGACTGCTCACCTCTACCCTAATTTCAGTGAGAAAAGACAACATGCAAAATCAAAGGTCAAAGAGCCGCTCGGGGCTTCGTTCCTTTTGCCCACGGGCCCAACATACAGACATAGGGATGGATGCAGGAATTCCATAGCACTGCTCCCAGACCCCACTAAAGACAGCCAGTTGTGTCAGGTGCAGCTGACTGCCTCTGCTCCTACAGAATTTCTCCTTGTATTACAAAGGTCAAAGCAATAAGCAAAGAGGCTTTTTAAAATGCTGCTCACTGTCTGAGGGATCTGTCCAGTTCACAGGGACACCAAGAGCAGCAATTGCCAAGGCAAGAGAACAGGCCCGGAGGAGCGCAGCGAGCACATGCTGGCAGGAGGCCTGCCCCTGCTCTTTCCCAGGCAGCTCAGTGAGAGGTGCTTATTTTTACAAAGCAGGCTCTGAGATCCTAAAGAAACGATGTTGTCGTGGTGCCCTAAACCAATGAGTATGTGACCTACTCATTCCCACTCTGTCCCTTGACCTTTTCCCATAGCATTCTCCAACAGCATTGCATGAAAAATAGCCCTTCTCAGCTCTCCAGAGGCTTTGAGACAGCATCAAAGCTCTGCGCTTATAAACAATTCTAGCTAGGCCAAAATGCCATTCCAGCATCAGAGGTCCTAGGATTTCTAAGCTTCTCACAAGGAGAAAGAGGGAGAGGGGCAGAGAAGTAGTATGTGCTGCCCAGTGAAGGTGAGAAGCAAGGGCCAGGCAGCTACGGAGTGAGTTGAGCTCCATGAAGCCCTCCTAGGCTGATCCAAACTTCACCCACACACCTTAGAAGCTATACATGATCCCCTTTTGTCTCCTTCCTTACTGCAGAGAGTTTGGAAGCTCCCTGAGCATGGGAGTAATTTCCTGCATTGATCCTTCAGCCTAATCCTCCTACTCCTTCCCTCACCCTGCACATCCACTAGCATTCCAATATCCATCCTGGAGATGAATTTACATCCCGTGTGGAGAGACAGAACTCAGACTGCACAGGCACTGCTCTTGATCATCAGGGCTACTTATTTGTTGATTTTTCAAGATTTGAAGACAAATAGCAGCTGGCCAACCAATACCTGCAGGAATCCCTGCCAGCTCCCTCTGGTGTCAAACACCATTCCTAGCACACTCCTGCCACTTGATAAAAGCCTGAGAAAGGTTCAGCTGTTTCTAGTTTTTGTGTTTCCTCATATCTCTAGAACTAGTTTCCCTTGGCAATAGCTGCACAACCTTCTCTGAACATGTTCTAAAAAGCCAACGCTGCAGAAAGCACTCCATAATTGAGACTTTTCCTCAACCATCATTTTGTTCCTCTGACTTCAAACCATTCTTTGTTTTCCTCCTGTCCATTTTTTTGTCATCCTGGCTTTGTTCTCCCATTCCTACAGAAGGCTACAGACAAAGCCTGCAGCTGGTGAATCCACAGCTAAGGCTGTTTGAGGGCTAAAGACAGCCCAGGGACCATACTCTTTTGTTTCAGTGTACCATTGTTACCATTACAATAGACACACACAGAAAAAATGAGCTAAGCCACCTGTGACCATCTCCTAGCAATCTACTAACACGCACCACCTCACATCCCCTCAGTTGTGCATGGAGTTTCATTTTTTGTTCAGATTCTGCAGGTTGGAGACTGCTCCAGCTACCCCAGAGTGTGCCAGCCCTCCCATGTCTTTCACAGTTTCTTCTTCCCAAAGCCATGATGTGCCCCTCCTTGCCTTCAGGGCATTTGGCCTATTATTTGGCACTGCTTGACCCTTGCCATCCCCACTCCCTGTCCATCTCCTTTCCTCTCCTTTTTTCCAGCTCCACCACAGCACACTGCCTCTCCAGACACCCACCACCTTCCCTCCAGCTCCACCACAGCACACTGCCTCTCCAGACACACACCACCTTCCCTCCAGCTCCACCACAGCACACTGCCTCTCCAGACACACACCACCTTCCCTCCAGCTCCACTGCTCTCATCAGGGTCATACACTCCATGGCACAGCCCATAAGCCAAGGAAAATCATTTTTATGTCTGTGGCATGATGCTAGGTGCAGCTGGGCAGGTTTGTGTTTGGATAGCTCTTAGGCAGTAATAGGGATGTTGTACTCTTGCAAGGCAATAATTTCAGTCCCAACAAGGAAACCAGGTAATTACAGAGAAAAGCAGTAGGCTTCCATCATTCCTACTCTTCTGTCAGGTCTTTAAAAAATGCCATTGAGAAGAAATGGTGGGATAATGAAGGCCTTGACACACTTTCAAAGCACCTGACAGGACAGCCAAGAGGAAGCAACAAGGTTAGGAGGGTTACCTCATCCTTCCTGGTTCCTGGGGACTGACCCTGGAGGGTGTGAGATCTGGGACAGGAGGGTATGATCACAAAAGGCATAGAATAGAAACACAGCCATGTAAATTCTTTTGTTAGATATGTCTCCAATTTAAGAAGAAAGCTCCTGACTTGAGCTTGGTTCATCTTGTTCATTTTATATTTTACTTGTAGCTCTTCTTCACTATTTTCCCTTTTATACGGCATCAGAAAAGCATTAACTCATGACTTGGTTCCATTTCACTGACAGAACAGTTTAAATATCCTTCCTGATCTTTTGGCATATATCACTTGGGCAGACACTTAGAAATTTAAACCATGGGAGTTGGAGGACATTTTCAAAAATTAGAAAATATGTGGACAACTCTTCTGTTATTTCAACAATATGAAGACTCAACACTTCTGTGACTCTGCCAGCAAAGGCAGAAGAAGTGCTTACACTGCACCAACATACAACTGAGCAGGCTGATTTTCAGACACAAAGCACACTTCCACCACACACTGTGCACAGATGCTGAATAGAAACATTCAGGTTGGAAAAGCCCCTCAGGATCCCCAAGTCCAACCCAGATCCCTACTCCACAAGGCGCACCCTAAACCATATCCCCAAGTGCCACATCCAAATGACTTCTAATCACATTCAGGGTTGGTGACTCAAACACCTCCCTGGGCAGCCCATTCCAATGCCTGATTACTATTACTGTCAAAAAAATTTTCCTCATCTCCAGTCTAAACCTACCCAGTCGCAGTTTGAGGTCTTTCCTTCTTGTTCTATCATTACCTGTGAGAAGAGACCAGCACCAACATCTCCACAACATCCTTTCAGGTAGTTGTAGAAAGCAATGAGGTCTCCCTTCATCCTCCTCTTTTTCATACTAACCATCCCCAGCTCCCTCAGTTGCTTCTTCATAAGATTTATTCTTCAGGTCCTTCCCCAGCTCTGTTCCCTCTTCTGCACTCACTCTAGTACCTCCAAATCCATCTTGTAATGAGGTGCCCCAAACTGGACACAGTATTTGGAGTGTGGTCTCACCAGAGCCAAGTACCAGGAGACAATCACCTCCCTACTCCTGCTGGACACAGCATTTATCTCAATCAGGATGCCACCGGCTTACTTTGCCACCTGGGCACACTGTTTGCTCATATTCACTCACTTGTCAATTACAACCTCCAGGTCCCTTTCAAACAGGCAGCTTTCCAGCCACACTTCCCCAAGCCTCCCACCTTCACAAACACAGCTTCAGTACAAGAGCAAGGCACAGGTTATTTGCAGTGCAAAGCACCTCTTGTTTCCAGAGGCAGTAAGAGAATGTGGACTAAGGGAGAATATATACATTGAGCACACAAACAAAACATCCGTTCATTCTGTTACAAAGAGTAGGTCTACCAAAGCAAGAACTGCAACTCTATATCCATTTAGAATGAATCTGACATCAGCAAACGTACAAATGCTGTGAAAGGAAATCATATATTCTGATGTACTCAAAAAAGCAGCCTTAGCTGGTCAGCCCAGAAAACAGGAAACCAGAACAATCAGATGAAAGGGCACACACATATGAACTGCGTGTACACAAAATGTACACTGCTGAGAGCACAGCACCAAAACCAAACAAAATATTCCCCAAAGACTGACACTGTGCTCAAATGCACACAGGCACTTCTTTAACCTTATGTTCACCTGCACAATCATGTATCAGAAGAATGAAAGCCCATTGCACATAAACAGCCCAAAATGCAGAAATTCAGAAATGAGAAACACACAACACAAACACAGCTTATGCACACGATTTTTTTTATTGTGTGCTCCTTGCTTCACCTCTTAAACGAAAGCTGCATTTCATAAGCCTAATGCATTGGGATTGCACCTTACCCTATAGTTCAAAATACATCACAGCACACAGAACAGTGGGTCTGAGGTCACAAATGCCCCTCCCTCCCCCCAGGTTCGATACCTACAGCTCTTAATGTGTAGAATTCACTCTTCTCCCAGTGTGAGTACCTGTACTGCTGGATGAAATTCCCCAGAGCTAACCTATAGCCGTATAAAAGCTGCTGTGTCAGGACTGCCAAGCTGCTGCACCAGTCAAGACCCCACGCAGAGATTAATTCGCAATTCTTCTATTCTTTCCCCTGGCTTGTGGATGCAGGATTCAAGCTTGTGGGGGTAAATGACTGCAACCTTCACCCAGACACCCTTATCACCTCTGTGCCCTTACTACCTATGCAACTACAGGATAGGACATCAGTCACAACTTTCACTGCAGCTTGAGTCACAATCTGAGCAATGAAGCAATTGTAAGAGGTGGAGGATAAAGGCATTTTCTTCCCCTATATTGCCCAGATAAGACCTCTGATAATGTTACAGTCAGTAGATCGAGTATCTAAACTGAAACAAATGCACCTAATCAAACGCATCAGTGGGCAACGCCAGAGCAGCCAGCCAGGCATGACTCCAGCATTAATCAAAGCTGAGGCAGAATGCACTGCTGCATGCCTGGGCCCCAAGAGGCTCAGAGAGTCTTCCACTTCAGAAAGATTTGCATACCATTTTGTGAGAAAGCAATTTATTCACAAGCAAGCCCCGGCCCAGTTTCTGTCCAGTCAGCCTCAGCTGCTTCACCTTCCAGACCGACTTCAGCTATGGCCCTCTTCTGCAGGCTGTTGCAAAGTGCCTTATGTGCACTCATCATACAGGCTCAGAAACAGCCAAGGACATCCACAGTATGTTTGCTCCTTCCAGAAAAGTGTGTCTCTCTGCTGTGATGGAATCTAGACATGATTAGATAAAGTTCTCCAAGTGACACAAAACACCATCCACATCTCTTTCTTGCCAGAGAAATCAAATCAACACAGCCCCCTCAGCTCTGCCCTGTCAAAAGTTGCAATCCCCTTAAGACAGACTCTACAAACTTGCATTGCACTGCATCACAATCACAGAAACATTGAGGTTGGAAAAGATCCTCAGGATCACCAAGTCAAACTCATAACCCTACTCCACAAGGTGCACCATAAACCATATCCCCAAGAACCACAACCAAATGACCCTTAAACACATCCAGAATTGGTGACTCCACCACCTCCCTGGGCAGCCCAATCCAACACCTGAGAAAATGCATGTGGAGAAGGATCTCTTCCTGCTATTACAACCCAATCAAATGGTAGAGTAAGGGGGGAGACAACATTCAAGTTCTGTCTCTTCTCCTCTCGAGAGCCTCTGATCAAGCAAACATTGCAGAAATCGAGAAAAATGAGAAGTATCTTTTTCTTGTCCATGTGCTGTTTGTGGTGAGTAGGGCTAACCAAAAGGAAAACAAAACAAATCAAGAGAGACTAATGAATAAAAATAACAGACTCTCTGCTTTCCTCCTTGTAATTTCCCCACCCCAGACAGCTGTAATGTGGAAAGTATTGAAATTTAAATCACACCTCAGCCTAACCTCAGCTGACAGTCTGCCGATGCAATAATCTCAGCCTGGCTATCTTCTCTCAGGAAGAACGACAAAGCAACTAAAGGAAAGTGATAAATTTTCAATTTTACTTTAAAATATACCAGATGGGAGATTTTATTGGAGTCATAAATATGTCAAAAGCAATGTTGGTGTATGACTGGAGATTGCACCCACCAAGGGAGCTGCTCTCACTGTTTAGAAGTGCCATCAGATTCTTAATAAGGGCTCCAGTTATACTGCAGCAAAATAGTTTGAATATTAAACCAATTGAATTTCTATTTGCTAGACATTTTTCTCTTCTCTGCCCCTCCTACTCAAGCTCCAAAATGCAGGCAAAATGAGGGTGTTGAGGTCAGACTAAGTGTCACCACTTTGGGTTCTCATTTTGCTGTTACAACAGTTCAAATATATTTGATCTCTTACCAGTATTTGGAAACTAAATTTCATGTCAGTCAGTGAAGCTTCCTTCGATTTCCTAGAATCCTAACCAGTAGGTGTCAACTGAGTTCAGCCTCAGACTTAAACCAAATCAAATTCAAGCCCTTAATCCTAGCCGTGGGTCAATCTCAAATTCCGGAAATAGCGCTTGGCCTCAGTCCCAAAATTTCATGTGAGCTCAAACAAGTTCTGAATCCCACCAGTCCTTTCCAGAAATATGAGTTGCCTTCTGTAGCCACTGTGCCTCTCCTCCTTCCAGCATTGGTGCTGTGACAGATCACAGTCGTCTGACAGGGAAAAGCCTGATCTTTATGCCTTTTCATCATTTCAAAGGTTTTACAGACTGGCTCTACCAGCTATGTCTCTGAGCATGTTTCCAGTTTTCCATTCTGCTCAGGAAATCCTCATATTCTCATACTATTAAATTCAAATCGATCAGCTCTACCACCACAGATTCCCATCACCACTGAATCTGGCTCATTGAACCTTTGACACCGCAAACTTAATGCAGGGCAAGTGAAAAATAACAATAATGTGTTATTTTATAGTTTTTCATGGAAACACTTTTCAGATTTAATCACACAGGCATGGAACTGTAGAAAGTGTTGGGGAATTAATAAGAGATCAGATACTCAATGTATTAGAGAATGCTATTGTGCAGTTAAAGCCAATCGAACACAGTGACAGCAGAGCAGAGAGGAAGGGAAGAGGCAGGCATAAGCAGAAAAGTGACTTTGCATATGTTAGAGGTCTACGGTCTTTTTAGACTTGACTTGTTCCTCAAAGTCAAAGGAGAGCTAGATGCTATTTCAGCAGTCTTCCTAACAGATTGATCGTCTGCTGTAGAAGGCTTTTAAAAAACTTTCTGAGCATAAAACACCTTCAGATACATTTATCACAAAATATCATCCTCCTACCCACAGCCTCCAGTCCTGGACATGCCATTCATTGGTCATGAAGCAGCAGATGCATCAAGACAAGTCGAAGCTTTTAGCAGCTTTTTAATCTGAAGGAGCAGATTGAAATAGAAGAATCATACCCATCAGTCTGAAGCTTAAAATATTTTGACTTAATGTACTACCCAGTCAGGCTGCCACTCCTTTGCTTTCTGCAGTCTTTTCGACAGGGACTTGTACAATTCATCATCAATTGGCACAAGGTCAAGGGAATCTGGCAAAGTGCAAAAGAAGCTGGGAAAGAATTCAGCTCACAATGAAATGCATTGGACAAAATAGAAATCCATGCTGTGGATATGAAAAGAGGATGGTCTGGCTCTAATCTTCCACCCTCAGGAGGACTCACTGAGAAAGCAGAAGTGGCCAGTTCCAAGCACACTTAAACCCCTAATTTCCTAAAATTCTGTCAAACAGCCTCAGCATATGTCTGTACAATATCTAGCACAAGGGAGCCCCAGCTCTAACAGAAGCCTTTAAGTGCTACAGCTACGGGCAGTGCTAAACACTGGAAGTAATGCATGCATCAGGAATATCACAGCACAATTACACAGCTTATTCAAAGCACCTAATCAAATTGTTCAGCGGCTTCACAAAAACACAGATACTAAAGGAGATACTCCTAGATTAAGGAGCAAATTACGATTAGTGCAGGTCTAATTGCCTTGGAAACTCCCCATATTCTCAGTCAGGCCAAGGACTGATTAGCAGCACTTCCACATGAGTACATATTTCTCCTTATGGAAGATAAGCCCAAATCACTCTGTTCGGAGCAGTCTGAAGATGCAGGAATTCATGAGAGATGCATCTTTGATTCCAGGAGAAATTGACCTCTGGCAGCTTGGTAAGATTTAGACTTAGGCTAAGATGTCTTTAAGGCATTCTCCAGTTGATGTGCTACACTAATAAAGTCTATTTAGTTATTTGAATACATACTATTTAATAAATCACTTAAATGAGTGAACTCATTTAGGCTTTGACTAGTTAACCTAACTGGTAAACAATGAATACCCAGGCAATTAAGAGCATTACTTCTCCAGGTTCCCCAGTTCCCAACCCCTCCAGTACTGGGTAAAGCTATTGTCTCACTAGAAATCTGTCCCACTGCATCATTGCAGCACACACCAATTAGAAAGGTCTCCAAAGGCACACCATGCTCAGATTTGGTAGCTGTACGCCATCAACCCACAGAGAAGTCCCTACTGTAATCTCAAGAACATATAATGACAGTATCCCATTCAGTACAGCATGTCCTCCTTCCCAGCACATCACCAAACACCCCTCCAGTGCTGTCAGATATCACACACACTCGCTTGGACTTGTATTCTGTGTCTGTCTGTCTTCAGGAAAAAAATCCAACCACCAATTCAGACATAGACCAGGAGGCCTGAAAATGCACATCACCTTTTTGTGATTTAGCAGTGCTGGGAACAACCTAAAGGGATAGGGAAGCAGCACAAAATGGTCTGAAATCAGATCAGCTCCAGTAGTCCTGCCAAGACACCTCCTTTTTGTTTCCTTGAGCCTCTCTTCTCTCCCTAACAGCTGGGACCTGGACACATGAGCAGACACAGGTTTCCCCCTGATGCAGTAGCATCCTTACTGTATAAATTATACAGCAAATTAAAATTACTTTATCATAGAGATAACACCATCGTCTGCAGTGTTTATGGGTTAATAAATTGTGTCCATGAATGAATATGTGCTGACTCATTAACTAAGCTACAAGTGAGAGCTGTTCATCTCTTCTGCAGTACCAGAAGCAGTGTCCCTCCTCTGCCAGCTAATTCATTTTCATTTTCCCTGCTTTGGAGAGGGGAGCAGGAGAGGGAAGGAGGAGGGAATTATTTCCTCTTGCTGGCTTCCCGCATTAGTAAAGCCCTGGAGGTTATTTAAATGGTAACTTCAAAGGAGGTATATGATCACTCTGTTTACTGCTGTAGGAGGCTCATTTTACACTCAGATTTAAAAGCCTCTCTGACTCAGAGGCAAACAGCATCACTTACAGGCTTTGGAGCTTCACAGATACAGCCAGCTCAGGTGCAAGGGACCAGGAGGAAAGGGAGAGGCAGATAAAAGATTTTTAATATTTTTTTTTTAAACCACAGAAAGCTGGATGGGAAGGATTTTCAGAGATATAACTTACTGGGTTCCCTAGGGAGTGATAGGGAATGGCTTTCCATTAGAGAAAGTAAATGCTCCAAGTGAGGAGTAAGGGGCTTTTTGGTCTTTAAGACAGTAAGGGAAAGGAATTATGAAGAGCTATTTTGAAGTAAAGGGACAGTTACAGAGGGAAGAAAAGCAGAGATACTCACTCCTGCACACTTAACTATCATGTCTTTCCACCATGTCTTGAGGCTAGTAAGTACTAGCTGCAACTCATTCATTCCATCACCCTCTCCTCCTGGGGATGGCTGTGGGTCAGGCAATGAGCTGCCTTGGTAAGGCTTGTTAAGTAGGTTCACCAGTACAGAAGGAAGTTTAAAAAGAAAAGAAGAATGCTGCTGGCAACTCGGAGTGGAAGCTGCATCCGTGATGACTCTGTTCTTCCAAGCACTGATTTCTCAGTCTGATGCTGCAGGAGGGTGTGGAAGGGAGGGTGAAGTCTGCAGATAATTCCACCACCACCAGATTAGAGCCAGCGGGTACAAAGAGGGGCCCACGTCTCATGGTGGCAGTATTGCCTCCTTAACCACAGCTTAGGCCTCTTGCCACTATCTTCATGGTCACCCGAGAACCTAACGCACATTCAATTAGCCAATGTTTATTGTTAGTTTCAATAATGATTATCGGTGGCTTCTTGTTTCTTTTCTTTCCTGGAAGCAGAGCTCTGTTTGGAAAACTCCTCTCCTCCATCTCTGCTTGAGCAACTAAGCACGTGGAGGAAGCAGGCAAGATCAAAGAAACCATTTCCCTGGAGAACCCGAGGGTAGGCTTTGTAAATGCCTGTGCTTCTGCAATTTGGAATACAGACTTTCTCCTGGAAAACCTAAGTTGGTCAAAGCTGACAATTCTGAATTTTCAACTAAATCTATGCATTTTTTCCCATGGGCATAACTAAAATGGAATCTTCTGACAGAAAGCCATTTTGACAAATTTTCTGATGCATTCTCTGTAATGCTGCCTACAGCATGAAGCAGCAAGATTACATGGTAGAAATATCACCTTGTGGGAGAAATAAGCTCCAGGTAGTGCCAGCACTTACATACGGTTGCATATAACTGCTTCAAGCATATTTCAACTTCTGTCTCCGTCAGGTTGGCAAATTATTGCATATATAGTCATCTGATACAAAGGAAGTGGGGTCTTGGAAGGATTTTCCTTTTTCTTCTTTAAAAAAAAAAAAAAAAAGGGTTACTTTAATTAGAATCTACTGGCTAAAAGATTTTTTTTTTTTTTTTTGAGCAATTGCATCAATTCTCTTCCATTAGCCACAATATGAAGCTGGATCAGGAAACAACTTGATACATAGCTGAAAAAGTAAAGTAAATGAGAACAGTATAACAAAACCCTCTGCCTAGAAGCAATCAAGCATCCAAGAGTATTGTGAGGAGGGTTGTAAAGAAAACATCCCCTTATTTATGCATTTCATTCTTTTTCAAGTGATTGCAGTGTATATGAAAGCAATAGCTAATGTTCTCAGAGCAGGTCATGAACCATGGTGAGCATGTCTAACCAAAGAAGCCAGGCTTCACTGCAAGCTCTAGTGACAATCCTCTATCCTAACAAATATTCCTTCCTGTAGCTCCAAAGCGTCCACTCTAAATGCCCAACAAGCATGTGACAGATGTTTTCCCTCTTCCAAGTTCATCAGAGACTTGCTGCACCATGTACAGTTGCTAAAAGAACCTTAGTCTCCCAAGGAACATTGTATTATCAGTTGACCGCTTCAGCCAACACAATCAAGGGTACACAGAAGATGAAAATCGTACTCACTCCCTAGGTTATTGCAGCTGGCATGTGACAATAGCTGTGTCTTCAAGGTGATCACAAAGAAACTGAGGGAAGAGTGTGGACAGATTAAACAACAAGGTACTGCTTTTGCAAAACCTTTGCATCAGAGAGTTTACTGCAACAGATGGGAGGGTTGTCCTCTGTGTAAGGCTCGCTTCTAGAAGCTCAGAGATGAAAAACAAAATGTAAATTCAACAAGTGAATATTCATAAGATAAACTTCACAAGACTATTTTATATTTAGAAGCCTTTGCTTGAGAATATACCCTCTAAAACCAGACATTTAAACTAATGAACCACCCAGACTGACACTAGTTCTGAACCTTCTCACCACAGAAGCCCAACAGACAATGCCTCTTAGGAGAATGGAGTTGACAGGCACCTTTCCCTCATGGGCAGCAACTGAGCCAGCTCTAGATCTACCAGTGAAGCTTAAATCTAATCTGTTTTATAGTGTTCTCTCCTCCCAACTTCACACTGGGTTGATAAAACAAGATGTCTCACCTGTGACTTCCCCCTTGCACAGAACAGGTGTGAAAAGGTAATTTTGACTGACTTTTTTTTTTTTCCCCCCTGTACACAGCTCCATCCACCCAACATGGTCACCAGCTTCTAATCACAGGCACTGCCATTCTCCCCTCAGCTGAAATGGCAGTCAGCATTCATCCCTCCCCAGTTAAGCCCCTTGTAGCAGGAGCTCACATCTTCCAAATATTCAAAAAGCAGTGGAAAGTGAGGAGCAAGGCTGACATTCAGAAGAGACCAAGTAGTCCATCCAGAGAAGAGAAGATATAGATTGTGAAGAGCGGTGAATTTAGGATGCTGAGGGTTGCTTGCAACAGTGTTATTTACTATGCAGTCTCTGCAGACAATGAACCCAGACAGGGCTCATTACCATGCTAAAAATCTGTTTCTAAACTGATACAGTGAAATTATGTAAGACTGCATGGGTAGTGATTTCAATATTGAATCGTTTCACTTTATTAATGCACCCACACCAAAAGGAAGCAGTCTGGCACAAATATATGTCCAGGGAGACTATAAGTTCATGTTTAGAGAGTTAAATTTTCATTATGCTGGTAATTTCTGGCCAATTTCTGCCAAAAAGTTATTTCTGGCTCCTACACTCAGGCATGTCTCTCATTCTTTTACCCACTACACCTTCGTGATGTGCTTTCTGACTATTATGCCATGCAAACAAAAAAAGGACAGTTCTCAGAAGACTACAGGAGACCTTTGCCACTTCCTTGTGTGGACATCAGTTCTGCTTGCATTTTTAAAGGCCAGAGCTTGAAAGGGGATGAAGAAAATAAGATTTAGCTGCAGCATTCACACTACTTTAGGCAGCACATCTCAAACAGAAGAAGAGATATTTCAAGTCTACCTTAAATAACAACAACAAGCCAACAATAAATCACTATTTAAAATGCCTAATCCTCGTAACTGTATCCATAACTATCAACAGGGGCAGATGATTTGCCAGGACAATGCCTATAGATGCCTGTTGAGATCACAGTGATATTTCCTGGACACTGCTGACACACTGGCTAAACCAGAGCCCTAAACCAGAGCAGCTCTCAGTCTCTATGTATGATGTTTACTCTTTTCATTCACACAGTGAAGAACTGAAGCTGAGAAAAACCTGCCCAAGAGCCCTGTCTACATCAGTTCTTTTCCCAATCCTCATCATTGAAGTACCCAAGGATCCTTCACCAGTGTGTGGACCACACAGGAGACAGAAACAGTTTGTGTCACACAGAAAATTTCAGAGCCTGAAAACTGAATGTAATCTTATCTGGATCAAGGCTCAGTCTTCTCACCTCACCCTGAGGACATTTTCTTCTCAACACATCTCCAATGATGTGAAAAAGCACTGGCCCTGGATAGTGAAATGCTACATTCAGTGAATTTACCATTAGAGAACTTCAAAACAGAGTTGAAATTTCCTAGCATTGAGAGAAAGTGACAGAAGGTAACGAAAGTGTTTCTTTAAGTGTCAGGACTGACATTTTCATGATTTGAAATGCCTTCATTGCTGGGATTTTGCAGTGCTGATATTTTATCATCAAATTGGAGCCCAGCTGGTAAGTATCAATAATACGAGAAACTCAGCATTGAAACAGTGACCCCATTATAAATGAAGGAGCTCTGCTACTTCAGCAGAAGAAATGTGTGCTTCTTGAGTCTTGCCATGCATTGCAGGAGCCTGTCTTTGATTTTTCTTAGAAGAAACCCCATGCAGATCCCTCTCTGAAGCTGTATTGCACAACTGGAGATGCTGGAATACTCTAGGAGAAGCTGCAGAGCCAGTTCCAGCTTCCCTACAGGCTGCTAATCCATAGCCACACAGATAATTGCTGAAGACTGCAGACGAAATCCAGTTTCCAGCCAATTCAGTAAGTTTTCACTATTTTCAAGGAGCCAAAACTTTCCTGTGAAGCTTTCTCTCTACAAAACAGCTGATCCAGTTGTCAAATATCTACTACTAGATAAAAATGTTAAACTCACATGACAACAAACCTGATACTTCATATTAGTTCAGGGCATAAGGAGGAGTTTCTGATGAAGTTAGTGTTGTTGCACCTCTATATATAGGCTGCATAAACACCACACAATGTATCCAGGTTAGTTTAACAGATGTGAGTGAGACACACAATGGCACATTAAATACATACTGCTTTGCAATTCAGCAACATCCATGTGGGTTTCAGTGTTCATAAAGCTGTTGGCCGTGCTCTTATCATAAGGAAGCTGCAAGGCCACCAGTAAGAGGACCAAACAATTCAGTTGTGTGTCCTAAGGCAGGGATGCTGATCTATACCATCCTACCTCATAGAACAGCTACATCTAAGAAGTTCTTGTAAAAAAAGATTGTCAGCAATCTTTCAGTTTTGTTCCTTGTCTTTGATTCCCTCTACTCTGCTCTCGTCAGACCCCACCTGGAGTACTGTGTGCAGTTCTGGAACCCTCAGCACAGGAAGGACATGGAAGTGTTGGAGCGGGTCCAGAGGAGGGCCACAAAGATGATCAGAGGGCTGGAGCAGCTCTCCTATGAGGACAGGCTGAGAGAGTTGGGGCTCTTCAGCCTGGAGAAGAGAAGGTTTCCAGGAGACCTTATAGTAGCCTTCCAGTATCTGAAGGGGGCCTACAGGAAGGCTGGGGAAGAATTATTTACAAGGTCCTGCAATGACAGGACAAGGGGCAATGGGCTTAAACTGGCAGAGGGGAGATTTAGACTGGATGTTAGGAGGAAGTTCTTTACAGTAAGGGTGGTGAGGCACTGGAACAGGTTGCCCAGGGAGGTTGTGGATGCTCCCTCCCTGGATGTGTTCAAGGCCAGATTGGATGAGGCCTTGAGTAACCTGTACTAGTGGGAGGTGTCCCTGCCTATGTCAGGGGGGTGGAACTAGATGATCCTTGAGGTCCCTTCCAACCCATTCTATGATTCTATGATTCTATTTGTTCTGCTGATGCCTCAACATAAGAACCACCCATTTCTTCAACATTATCTTGGTCTTGGACTGCAATTTACTGCAGATTCTCCTATAACATCATTGACCTCAACTATCAAATAGTTTTACTAGCCAACACTGTCTTCAGAACCCACCAATATTCTGATGCTTGTCTGCACCGCCAAGAACATTTGATATGTTCTAAGGCACTGAATCAGGACAAAACAAGGCAGGACAAACAAAACAAGAGTGTGGTAAGTTGGGTAGATGGTAATCTACAGCATAGTTTAAGTAAAAAATTCAGTGCCTAGACATCAAGTGTCCAAGAAATACTATGTGACATGGTATTGTTTATTGGTACCAAAGCAAAACTGTGTAACAGTTCCTACTTTAGACTCCTCTGCAGTCATTTATATGACAAAAAGGATGGTTACACAACAATAAAATGATTTAGAGAGCTGGAGAAAGCATCAAATGAATGACTTCATGCAAGTCAAAAAGCAAACATCAGCAGCAAAGAGTCACAGGGGAGGCCTGAACGGAAGGTGAGGGGGAACAAGAATTAAGTCAGACTTGGGATATATTGAGGAAGATGTGGAGACCAAATCCTGCCTATGGGTGTGCTCAGGAAACCCTGCAGAAATAAAAAAACTTGCATTAGTCCAAGATGAGCTACTAGATTTGAAACAGATCAGATGCAGTACATACAGATCCATTTCCTGAAAGAAGGATAAACCTCAAAAATTCAAAGAGAGGTGGCAAGAGATGCAATGAGCAAATATAAACACCAGAAAAAGACAAGCATGTCCAGGCATCATTGCCAAGCTAGGCAGGTATGCTAGCAGAGTATACCTACACTTCATCTGGCTTCAAATTGCTCCTTTTGCAGGCAATAAAATTACTGCACAAATCCCAGAGAATAAACTGAGTTAACACTCCATTAAATACAGCAGACTTTCAATTCCAGGTAAGGACGTGCCCAGATTAAGCAACCCCTGTACAAACTGGCCCATGGGAAATATACATCAGTTCTATTGACTTATAGATNTTGGAAGTGAATTCCACTAGGAGGAATTTCTACAAGGTAAGAAAGGATATGTTCTTTGAAGCATGCTTAAACAGCACAACATATTCTTCCATAAACATTCTTTCTCCAGTTGAATGCATACC
>VWZE01015936.1:548514-629025 GCA_013396675.1 Eubucco bourcierii
CAAGGGAGGCAGACAGGAATTTGTTATTTTGTGTATGTTCTTTTATCAGTAACATGATCGTGCCCCCTGCTCCCCCCCCCTCCCCCAAAATTAAGCAGTCTTGATTTTGTGCCTTCCCTTTGTTTTGTCAGAGTCTGGTTTGGGAAGTGGTACCAGAGAAAACAGTGCTGTTGCTGGGTTGATTTGTTACCCCCATCTCACAGAAGACAGGGTAATTTCAAACACTTATTCCCATACTTCTGCCATTTCTAAACACTTGGATTGCAGTAGTTGTGAGCCTCTTTCCAATTCACTGTTCCTCCAGTGACAATTGCTGAGAAGAAACTTCCTGTATGGGAAAAAGCTTTGTTGGCAATGGTACTTTTTAGCTGGTTTTAAACTGAAACAACTCAGCACAAAGAAAGAGAAAGGCAGGTATGACAGCAAAACATACAGACAAGGGCAAAAGGATAGAGTCAGAAGTTAGATTTAGATTATGATATGTTGACCAACAGCTTTAGATGCTGAAAAGGGGATGGTTGTCTATAGTCTGTACTCCCACATCATCTCAGCATAGTTTCACGAAATAGCGAGCCAAAGTTTGGACTCAATGATCTTGGAGGTCTTTTCCAAGCAACACAGTTCCACGGTTCTATAAAATGCAAGCAAGATACCTCCAGAGAGGAGTTTCTGCTTCTTTCCTCTCTGATCCTCTGCTTTACACAAACACTAGCACTCGCCAGGCATCGACATGAGCTCAGCCAATTCACAAAACACAAAAAACCCTAGCAAGGAAAAAGCTGGGTAGTTTGATGAGTTAGTGAAGCTCACAGTTGGGCAGGGATGCTCTTGGCTGGAGTAAGATCACAGTGAAGCAGCTACCACCAGGCTGTATATGCTCTGTCTCCTGAGAGTTGGCAGTGCTGTTCAAGTGTGAAGCCGTTGCAGGCTCCCAAATTAAAGCCAGCTCTGCAAAGACACGGTGCTATGTAAATACCAATAGTTGCAAAGCTTCCATTACATGGATTTATGTATTCGTAGCTCCTGCTAGTTAGGAAGCTAGAGAAGTCAGCTGTGCTGATTTTATGTATCAGCCAACACACAGAATCAGCTTTAGCCAACTAGAAACCTTTATCACAACCGTTCCTTGCTGTCAGAACAACTTCAAAGAGATGCAAATGGAGTTCAGGTTTTATTTGTCATACCAGCATTTCCCTGCAACACAAGAAGGCTTCCTGTACCACTCCTACCCCCACCAGCTCTCAAAACACAATAGGAAAAAGTACCTGCATGAGAGAAAGTACCCAAAATAACAACAACAAAATCCACAATCCCCCAAGAAACTACCATCTGCCTAGAACAATAACAGGGAATTTAAGTTTCCACAGGCAGACGTCCCCTGGCTCAGGTTCCCACCAAGAGGCCTTTCCCCTTCCCTTCCGAGATACCAATATCTATCATTAGAGGGCACTGCTTCCCCCAGCAGAAAACCGGTTCATTTCCTTGTGTGGATAGATACTGCAGACATCTGGAAATGCACATTCACCACCCGACTGTGAAGTCCTGGATCGATGGTACAGCTGGAATTCCATTTTCACATTTGCTACTCGTTCTGCTCAAAAAACACTTCAAGAACGTGTGGAATTTGAAGGTCTGAATCCAAAGGTACTGAAGATAAAAATGTAACCATTTCTGCAGTACCTCAAGAATAAAAGTAACTCCTGTTCCTGTATCCTCTTATTCCTGCTGTCCTTATACTGCAAAGTCCTTTCAAAGATTTTTAATGGTGTGAGGGCAGAAAGTAATTTTTATCCTTTTCAGGAAAAATAATGAGTTGTAAACAGAACTGGACTCTGTATTTGCATACAACAGGGCTACTCAATGTTAGTAGCCCTCCCCTCCTGCATATCAAGCTCGTAGGTATGCTTGGAAGTCACACATCAAGGCAGAGCTCCATTTATTCTAACACAGCAGATGCTCTGCTTCTTTGAAAGTGTTTTTAAGAGAAGTGAAAGTGTTTAAGAAAACTGAAAGCCTTTGAGGACAATGTGAACACCCTCCAAATCCATACCCACACACAAAGAAAACAGCAGGTATGCTGCTGTTTCAGAGCACATACAGCACTCATGCTAAACCAGACATGGCCCTTTCTGGGAAAGGTATTAGGTTACTTTTCCAGAGCTTTCCTCCTGGACTCAGCCATCCTGCTGGCCTGTACTTCTGATAAACTTCCTGCAACTCTTCCTCCAGTCCAAACAGTTTACTCACTAACAAAAATGAAAACAACTAGGACAGGAGTTTGAAGTGTCATAGAGGAAAAGAAACTTCCTCTGAGAACAATCAGAGTACTAATACAGTTAACAGCCCTTTTGAAAGGTGAGGGGTTGAAACAGTATGTTTATAGGACTAAAACTTCACTTTGGGATTTCTCTCCAGGTGCCCTGGGTTTAGGAACTTATTTCAAATAAATGAGATGAGGGAATTCTCTCTTGACTAACACTGGAAGAAGTTTAATAAAACTAAACCTGCTGATATGAGATAGAGAAACCCCAAGTTAATACTACTCCAGGATGAAAACCAGATCTCTTCCTGGTTCCCAGACAGCCAGGTATTCAGTTGCTTCATTATTATATCACTCTTCTACTCAATTCAAGGAAGCCAGGTGGATGTCTAACAGACAAAGACTTAGATAGGCAAAACTCTTTATACACACAAGTATTTAGAATCCAAATCTATGACAAAAAGGACAGGTGGGCTTCAATGCACAGACATACTTGTCAGGATAAGAATGAATGCCATTGACCTCCCAGAGCACAAGTGACCAAAACCACAATTCTCTAAACTAGCATTTTACAGCTAGAGAGGAACCATTTCATCAAGAGGAAAAGGGAAAAGATAGGCTCTTTGAATCCTCATGTACTTGCATCAATTCAGTGACATACATGTATTATGATTTAATATCATCAAGACCAATTTCTCAACCAGCATAAGCACAGGGACAGTTATGGGGTCAGGGTAAAAGGGCATCAGAACTCTCCTGCCAGGCCTGCACAGACACACAAGAAACAGATTCTAACAAATGGCTTCATTATTTATGCTTACAACATTCCAATGAAATACAGGCATGTTGATAACTCTGGAAGAGTCCCTTACGTTCCTCAAAATCCCCTTTCACTTCCTTTTCCTAAAGCTTATAAAGAGCAGAGCTTGTGACCAGTTGGAATCTTTTCCAGTTACCAAGAGGAGAATCAAGGTTTTCTGCCTATTAAAACCAGAGCTTCTCAACTCTTTAATCAAAACTTTCCACCCCACATGCCACAAACCACCTGTCAACCAGGTTAGCAAACATACCCATACCCTCACTTTCCTGGAAAACCTTGTGCTTCCAGTCTCTCATGTAAAGCAACTTTTCTTTTACCACTGCAGAAATAATCCATCCCATATCACTAATCTGGCCTACCTCAGCCCCCAGCAGCACCCTTTCAGAATCCCACAGTACTATTTAGCAGGTTAAAAAAGAAAAAAAATTGTTCTCTTCCCCTAAAGCATGCAATCTAGAGCAGAAGTTTGGCTATGTAAAACAGTTCCCAACATCAGTAAATTATTTAGGCATTGTTATGAGGAGATGGGGGATGAATTTCTGATGAGACAAATGTGGAACTAAAGAAAGACACAGCATGAAGACAAGAAAGCAGCATTCTAAATCGAACAACGTAGCTGGCCAGCAACATCCAGTGGCTTCAAATCCCACTAATGGGCTTACTGGGTACACTGTTTTCAGTACTTAACTCATGAATCTCCAGGATTTCTGGTTTATGATGTGCTTCATTGTTTTTCCTATTTCTGATCTTTATGGCAAATAATTTGGAGAGCCAGTTTTTATTAATGCATGCCAATACAACTCGGTGGCACACTTCAGAAAGCAGAAAATTGACCTCATGCTAACCAACTTCAGAATCAGGAACTAAAACCCTAATTTAACACATTTTGCATGACCAATTCTCCACTCAACTGAACAGGCAATCCCTTCTCCTACATATTTTTGATCCATGCAGATCTTTTCAAGTGTTACTTCAGCACTCCATAAAGCAATCACTTAAAACAACTGCATTTCAGTACTAGGTTGCCCTTATGATGCACATGCAAATAAAATCTAGATAGATTTAAATAAGCATTGATTTTCAAAGCTGTGGAGCTCTCTGAACACTGTATTGTGGCTACAGATAGATACAAACAATACACCTGCACTTCTCAGTGGAGTGGAACAACCGAAAGACAGAAAATGTATGAATAGTAGATGTTTCAATCCCTCTCGCTCCAACATAACTTAGAAACAGAGATCAGAGTAGACACAGGTCAGTGCTATCTGTCAGAGAAAAAGTGTTTCTCTAAGAAAACTCTGGAGCAGGAAGTCACATGTTTTCATGTCTGGCATGACCTATACAGCCACCTTCTCCTTCTGCTGCACTCAAAATTGCGTTTAGAAATACCCTGCCCGCATTTGTCATTGCTTTGGTACAAATATACATAGACTTGCACTGCCAGTAATAATGCAGACTTGAACTTCAAACCTTCACCAACTCAAATTTTTACATCTTTAGATACACAAACCACAAAATGATAAAGACTCAAACCCCACAGCACAAGAATTACAAGCTTATTGCTATAACCCATAAATCAGTTGATACAAATGTTCTTCCTTATATCATAATGGATGAGGCTACTTCATCACATATCAAAATAGCACAAGACACAGAAAATCCACAGATATTGCAATTAAGATGGTAAATCATTAATACATTCCAAAATGTTTAAGTTTAAAAGAGTTTTTAAAACCACTGAAATACTGTAAGCAAGGACGAAGAAAACAGCAGCAAAACTATTCATGGTTCACAAGGAAAAAATGTCTGCAGTAGGAAGAGAGGCTAGGCCTGAGTGCACTCCTGACTCTGAAAGACACAACAGAAGAAAAAAAAACAGATCTCATTTCAGATTCCAAACATATTATCAACAGGAACCTGCCCAACTAAAGAGGAAGTGATCTCTTCCTCTCAAAAGTCCTCAGATCCCCCTAACTTCCCTTAAATGAGTATTAATCATCCATCTAATTGACCAGCAGCAGAGTAAACCAGGGGTAACAAGCAGGAAAAAACAGCGGAAGTACTATACTACATTGTCTAAAATTGAGCATGATGGATTGCCAGCTGCTTCTGACATCAGCTGCAGCACCACAGCTTGCAAAGGAACCAGATCTTTCTCTCTGAGTTATCCTTCCCCATCCACCACCCCCCTTCAGGTGTGCCCATTTTGCTATTACTTTCTCCAAATCTGCACTAGCAAGTCCCACATAGTTCTAGTCCCCTACAGGATATTTCCCTGTGTCCCCTTTGTAATTATGTAACTGGTGTTGTACAAAGTCTCCAAAGCACTGTAATCTCAGTGTGCAGTCTGTCTCAAGTCATAGTCGTAGAATCATCATAGAATAGTTTGAGTTTGAAAAGAACTCAGTTGTCCAGCTCCAACCCTTCTTGCCATGGGCAAGGACACCTCCTACTAAACCACATGGTTCAAGGTACCATGCAACCTTGCTTTCAATGCTTCCAGGTTTGGAGCTTCTACAACTTCCCTGGGCAACCTGCCTCTCCACTCTCAGTGAATTTCAGATAATATCTGAAGCAAGCTTGTTGGTATATAAAAAGACCAGGCATTAATTTGGCAACCAAAATAAGGAGATGTGACCACAAAAGCAAAGTAAGGACATGGTTGCTTACAGCACAGTGACCTTAGAAAGGGTACAAGTGCAGGCAGAACTCATCCAAACTCAGAGGAACTACATTCCAAGTATAAATGTCATGAGGCCATGTACAGCTTGGCTCCACACTCAGCAAGCAGAAGGAAATACACGATAACAAACTCATAGCAGTAAAGAAAACCAAATAGAGGGCAACAGGTGTCATATACAAGGTTTTTATGGGACAAGAAAAATATTGTGGTAGTAAACTAGAGCAAAGAAGGACAAGAATGTCAAAACACGGCTCGGGGGGAGAGACTCACAGTATTTTTGAAGTTATTAAGGTTGGGGAAGAAAAATGGTAGGAAAGGTCTTGATAACAATTAGCTATAACCAAAGATCTTCAAGGTTTTCACCTCTGGAAATAATTACTGCCATTAGGTTTTTCAGAGCAAGGATAAAAGTGCCCCAAGGAAGGGACACTTTCTCCTTTCAAAAGTTAACCTGGAGTTCCAAATAATCTCTTGGACAAGAGGGCTATGCTAGTAATAGCTCTTTCATGAAAACTGAATCAGAATGGACTCAACGTTGAACAGTTTTAATGAAGCAAGTGTCAAACAAGCACATCAACTTCTTAAAAACAAAGGAATTCCAAAGTTTAATTACAAAAACATTGTACAGAAAACTTGGCATCTCAACAACTCCAAACACATAAATCCAGCAAATGAGTTCTGTTTTCATATTTCCCTTGATATTTCTCTAAGTGACAAAAGCATTTTATCCTGCTCCTTTCTCTGACACCCACTTCATTTTTTACTGTTTCTTCATCAGTCAACATCGAAAAATGTAAACTGAAGTGACACTCAGAAAACATTGGAAAGTCAGAATCCATTTTATAGGGTTAATCAATGCAAATAAGAAGCTTCTTCACAAGACTAAACATCATTTGTCACATCACACTCAGGCTTCCCCCAGATGGGTAAACTACCTCCCCTCACTCCTTGTGGGGAAAGCAAGAGCCCCACTTGCTTTCAGCCCCACTAATAACATCACCTTAAATTTCCTGTCCCATAACACTCGCATACTACTTCACAGGAAGATCTGTTAGCAGTATGCCACAACTTGATGCAGACAGGGGAAGCCTGCAGCCCCCACACTTTATTTACAGTACATGTACAGCCTGAAATTGCATCCTATCATCATAAAACACAGCAATTTCTGGAGTCTTTATGACATGCAACTCCAGGTATTAGGTAAGATGCCACAGACTTGAAACTTAGAATCAACTTTTGGCTGTGTGGTGCATTTTGGCCACTTCAATACAAGTCAAACATTATCAATTCTAGAACCCGAGACACAGAGGAGATGAAGGTATCCATGCTTCTTCTGGAAGCATTATGAACTTGTACTATTTTTCACCCTGCCGAGTATTTGTTATAGAATCCACAGAAGTCCATACCAACACCAGCTGCTCTCATCCATGCTAGAGAAAATGGAGGTAAATGCATCAAACTGAGGTTTCTTTTTGCAAAGTCTTGAGAATGACATTGAAGACAAGAGAAAGGAGTTTCCTCCCTGAAGGAAGACTTGAATTTACATGGAAATCTTTGCTGCTTGACTACAGCAACAAGCCCACTGGCTACATGGAGACCTGACATACAAGGTGTTGAGCTGGAGATGGCTTCAGGCAAGCATGGGAAAAGAAGAAACTGCTTTTTAAACTTCAAATACTCACATTACAAACACATTAAGTGATGCTGACTGCGATACACAAAGTGAAGTCCAATTCATAACAGGGAAATCCTAAGAGATGCAAGGAGGAGCAAGGAGATTGTCATGTGGAAGAAAGAATGTTTCCACCACTACCATAAAGCCCAGAGGAGTCCAACAAGCGCTCATCTGAAGTCTGAACTAATAATTTGACAGGAACCAAAGGGCAGCAGACAATTTGTATGAGTTAGTGCAGACAGTAGATGCCTTCATCTTTGACAGGAGGTGCAGCATAGCTCAGCAAGATTGCAGACTCCAGCATGCAGAGGTCTACTTGATGCAAGTCCAAGGCCATTTAGGTCATGCTGGAACATAATATGTTGAATGCTACAGCCTCTATAGGGGAAAGCACTTATAGGCCATAACACAGAATTCTGTGGGCTGCTACGTGGACTTAGCTGCTAATAACCTTCTCTGCTCTAATAAAGTATGCAAAAATACATGTGCTGCTTCCAGGCACATAGCTTCCCAGGAGGGCAGAAAAAAATGCCACTCCTTTGACCATTTATCTTTTTATAGAACACCACTTTCACCATGATTTCATCCTCTCAAAACCCAGTAACGTTAGACTGAGCTACCTATAAGAGGAAGGACAAGCTTTATGGTTTTTATCTGAAACAATGCAGATTCCTATTTTCCCTGCTGAGTAGTAGCAACACTTCACTTTCTCTTGATTACCACTGATCTTTGTGGTAGCGAAATGCCCCACCAAACGTTTTCAAGAGATAACAGGAGACAGCCACAGAAGAGCAGGATGCTATGTGCAAGAGAGTTGCTTGAAGGGAGGAAGAACCAAGGAAGTCTGTCTCATAGTAGAATCAAGTCACAAAGCACCAACCACAGCCATTCTCTAGCAGACAGCACACTCACATAATAGAAACTGCAGGTTAACACAAAAAATAAAACCCCCAAACAACCAAAAAAACCAGGATTCTGCTTAAGAGAAGCTTATATAGACATGACAGGCAGGGCAGAACAAGACAGTGCACCAAGGAAGACTGCCTGTTACAGCACAGAACACAGGTACTGCTATCTGGCACTCCAAGTATCAGATAGCCACATCAAAAGAAGAACCTAAAAAGTGGGGGAAAGTAATCCCACACAATAAACGTGAAAGAAAGAGACACTAGAAGACATCAGGCAGTATAATATAGCACACCAAAGATCACTGCAACACATCAGCTGAGTCCATTCCAAGAGCTGCGAGATTCCATCTCCAGAGCCAGCCAGCCAGCCAACAGAACGTACGCACCCTCACACCCAGCAACGTCGGTCAGGAAGTGAAGATGGCACAGAAGTTGCATGCTCTTAAATGTTTACACAGAGAACAGTTCCAAATGTTTAGTGGGTGGTGGCCGTGGCTTCTTCGGGCCTTTTTGATCTGTTTGTCTCACTGACAAACCCAAGGCAGCGACCAGGACAAACCCGCAGTTCTGCCTCCCACCCCTAGTTTTTCCCTCATGGCTTCTTATTCCACACTGGCCAAAAATATTTTGTAAAGCATCCCTGGGTGACGAGACCTACAGACAAAACAGAAAAATAAGCGTTAGAAGACTACAACCTGTCAGGATTACAGAGGCACTGCGACACTCTGTTTGGATGATTTATCTGAAAACACAGTATTATGAAGCATAGCAAAGAAGCTCTTTACCATGCATTACAGCAACACAAGTGCAGTCAAATAGTCACTAAATGCAATGTACTAAGCCACCAAAACCCACTTCAGCTGTGTGAAGTACAGTGGGTTTTGAGAGCACAATAAATAGGTTTGTCTATGAAATGGATTTGTGATGTGTCTCAAGCTCAAAAAGACCATTTGGCTGACAGAGATTACATTGAGAATTAATATACTTCATGTGCACGTTAACAAAGGGACAAGGATGCTGACAGTTTGCTGATGCAGTTTGTTGGCTGCCAGCTGAACCTTTCTTATCCAAGGCCTCCCCCTCTTCTAGAGAAACTCTACTTCTTTCTAGCTTTGCAGATGATAAAGACCAATCTCCAATGATTCTGTCACAAAATACAACCACCGCCAAGCAAATGTCAATGTAATTAAGTCTTGTGAATTACTTGATCATTATATCCAGTTATAAAAACATGTCTCTATATAACGAAGCTAGGCGATTATTAATCACATTTTTAATTACTTCACTTCTGGTACTGAAAAGAGGGAAGGTATTAATGGGAAGAGAAAGAAAGGGACAAAAAAATCCTACTTTTCAGCTATAAATTGGAAGGAGAAATGCTAAATCAAGAATTACTTGTTCCAAACCAATTACAACTGAACTTGATTTACCCAAGAAGATGATACTGGCATTTTTAGGAATGCAGGAAATTCAAATCTACCTGACCTGAGAACTGAAGTCTAAATTTTAGTAGCCTGGAGAGAGGATTTTTCTGCCAAGGTACTTATAGAACAAGTATTCCTTTCAGGGTCTGGCACATCCTTCTAAATAACTGACCAGTGAGAAACTGCTTTCCCTCTTAAACCTTCTGTAAAACTTCATCATCCCCTCCATTCTCCTTCTGAGTGCTAATTGAAAACAGTATACGAAAATGAGGAGGTTTATGAGCTACTGAAAAATCCCAGACCTGGATTGACAAGCTGTTCCCTTCATAAATAGCAGCAGTAAAGGCACTTCTTTATTCTGCTGAGAGCTCAGTCATCCCTTAGAACTACAGTCCGTTCCATCTGGCTACCCTCTGGAAGGACAATGATCTTTTAGCTTAAGTCACACTATAATGGGGAATGTGTAATTAACTGTTCTACACAGAATCACAAAAGGTCAGCCACAGAAAGGATGAAAAGCCCTGGCTTCATATTTGCAGATGGCACAAGGGAGCTTTATTTGCATTTCTAAGCACTATTGAAGAAGTGTACAGCAGATCTCTACATAAGTGCCTGAAGAATGCAGGTATGCATGTACATAGTTAAAATAGAAGTAGGCAAACTCTTGTTTGCTGTCTAGTGCCATGCATCCTGGGGCAAGTGGGGGAGTGAGCAGTGTGGGAAATGCAAAGCAGCACCATAATGCAGAAAAACTGGTACAGCTTTGTTAATTTGTTTTTTCTGCTCACTTCTCTATTACAGTTTTCTGAGCTATTAAACAGAAGCAAAACCACAGAATCATGAGCACAGTAATAATCTTATGCATACGCCACAGCATTAATCTCGGCAAATGCTACACACAGTCCTTCATTTATATGTAAACCTTCATAACCAGAAGAGCTAGACCACAGGTGCTACAGAGTACGTAGCTGTGGGGTATTTTTTGTTTATGAACTTCACCTGTAACCTCTTAAGACAATTTCTCTGTGACCAAAAGGTTCTACAATGAATGCAGAATTTTTCACATCTGCTTCACTCAAGGAAGGAACATTCTTCTGAATTAGCTACCCTGTTACTAAAATGTTTCTTTTTATTGCACCATTCTGGCAGTGTTCTTACCTCACACAAATGTAACGAATAATAGGGCAAACAGCTATTTATGTCTTTATACAAATAACCTTGGAGCTGAGGGGAATTTCAGAACCCTTTAACGCTGCTGGATATTTGCAAGCCCATTTGACTTTCAAGTCAACCTGGCCCTGGTAGCTTTGAGGAAAAAAGCTTTTCAATTGTACTGTATGATCAGCACAAGAAACAGTGTCAGAATAAGTGCCAGAGGTAGAGAGGGCAGCCCAAGAGTGAAGACTCACCCAGTCACTAGCGTTCAAGCCTGTTTACCACATCTCGCACCGTGGCTATGAGGTTCTCGTTCTCCTGTGGGTTGGCCATAATAATACTATGCAGTCTGTTCATGTAGGAATCAATGGTCTCCAGCGTGGGCGTCTCCCCACTACCTAGAGTTAACACAGTCAAATGAGCTGCAGAAGAGTTTCATGATGGCAGCAATTCCAGAGAGTTAAGACTACACCAAGGGCAATTTGTGCCCTTTACACCTCTTGTGACAGCCAGTAAAACAATGTCCTACTAACTTAGCCAAGTGAGTGGTCTCACGGATATTAGGACTAATGAAGCAAGATTTGCTTTGATTTGGGTCTCAGTTGATTATAACAAACTCTTTCAGCTGGGCATTCATCCTATCTAAGCGGATTCCCTGGCACTCACAATACAGATGCAGCCTTTCTTTTAATCAAGGAACTTGCAGGTCCTGTCTCTTCTATTTAGTAGCACTTCCACAAAACAAGTGAAGGAGAGCAACAACAGAGTGTGTGTCTCACTTTATTAGGAAGAGTAAGAGTAGTGGGAAGAAAACTGCCACATTGAAATAAAGTGCTGACACTAAACCTTCCTCTGCATGCATTTCAAGATTTCATTGTCAAACACAGCCACAGCTCAGAAAGAGCCATGACCACAGAACTAAAGCAGCAGGCCACGTGTTGTAAATTCACATCCTCACTAGAGGTTGAACTGAACATGTCAGACAGCCGTAAGGTAAAACTTCTTACCTGGTAGTGGGACTCCAGCAAAGCTGGTCGTGAGCGCCTGGCGCAAGGTCTCCAGGTGCTGCTGCAGCACGGTGTTGCGGCTGCGCTCCTGGATCACATCCACCTCCAGCTTCTCCACGGCAGTGCGCATGCTCTCCACGTGCTTCTGCAGAGCAGCATTTCTCTCCTCAAACTCCATGTTGGACTTGCGCAGCTGCCGCAGCTCAGCTTCACGGGCTGCAAACACCAACCAAAGATGCAGAACATTGGAGAGTGCTCAGTTGATGAGTACAAATGGTGCACTCTTGGCTCAAAGAGAAAAAGGCATCACATATGGAAGTGCCAATAGCGCCTACACCAGTACTTCAACAAACTTAATTTGAAGAGACAGACAAATTAGAAGATATTCAGAAGATCAGAATGGAAGTGAATGGGGAAACTGATGAGAAGGAAGATGGCAAGGCTGATTTCAAATGCATTTGGTATGACGTAGTCTAATAGTAGCAGGAAGACAACTGCAAACAAAGATATCTGTTACAAAATTAGATTTCTTTTGACCATCAGGAAGAGTGAGTGTTGTTCAGTCCAAGAATGTCTCCAGGAAACCTGCCAAAACATCCTAAACTCTTGGGACATTCAGCCACAAAAATAAAATAGACTAGCAGAAAACATATCTGTGGAATTCTACACATATTCAGGGGAAAAAAAAATATAAAATACTGCTAAGGAGCCTGAACTATCCTCATCATATATCTTAAGTACTTAATTCTACAAAGCAGCAGATCCAGTTTGGACTGGCTGGAATAGAAGTCAGTGAGGCTTAAAATTAAAAACATTCTCCAAAAAGGGTAGCTTGGGAAGACAGGAGGCAAAATCTACTGTTGCAGCCACTGTGTTCATAGAGAGGTAAGGTCAATGATAGCCAAGTCATTACTTGAGCAGAGAAGGGAGAGTACAGAGGACTCTTCAGATGGACAGTACCTGGCAAAAACTTTGGAAAAACAAAGAGGTCCTGCAAAGGTTTAACTTACCTTTACTATGATTCAGAAATTCTTCTGTGAAAATTGGAATATCAAAAACAGATCTCTCCTTTGTGTCAGCTTCTTTCTACAAAACAAAGAGTAACACAACTAAAACATCTGTTTGCAGGTATTGATGATTGTTTTGATAAGAAAATAGACAAAGATGACAAAAACTGAGGCACAGAAAGAGCTGAATGGATGGAAGACAGTCATGGCTCCTAAAAAGAAAGGCCAAAGGTTAGGTCCTATTTTTGAAGAAATGGGTTTAACAAAAGCCACATACTATTAGCAAGAAACATCACATAACATACTGAAAAACACCCTTAGCCCTACCAACATTACAGATCAGAATAATTCACTTGTTTTAAAACTATCTGTACTCATCTATATTTTCCATTGGAAAGCATTCCACCAACCAAACAAACACATTCTGAAATAGTCTATATAGGAATATCAACAAACAGGAGATCAAGTGAGCAAAATGCAAAGTTTCACTGCCAAGGTAAAAAAGAAAAAGAAAGGATAAAGGTAAAGTCATCAACTTTTCCACAGTGTGCCAATTCCATGTCTGCTCCAAACTGAAGGAGAGGTGCATTGTGGTTCTGAAAGAGATGGGAGCTGCACAGTGCTTCAAGCAAGCCACATCTTTTCTGAAACATAGATGGATGCTGTCACTGTTGAAAAGAAGGTGTATAAATACAATTTATAGGAGTCTATGGGGAAAACCTGCTTATGGAATATGATAAAGGTGAGTATGTACAGACATATTCTGCTGTTAGAAAGCAGTGGATCACCCTGGCTATGGCAAGTATGCATTAATGTGAGGGCTTCAAAGAACTGCACTGTTACCTCCTGCTTACTGCAAAGCCAAGCACTGCAAAATATTTTAAGATGTGAGGAGTTTGTCCTCTTAAGATGCAGCCAAGGTTTCCTGTCAACTTTCAGATCTCTTCACTATTTCTGATGAAGCTGGTGAATTCAAGTATGTGAACTTGAGGTTATTAAAATCTACAAAAGCATTTCAGATACAGAAGATGCATCACCTATTTGCGGTTTATTACTGTAATAGGTTTTCTTTTTTAAAACAGAAACAAGACAAAACCACAAAACTTTTAAGCCAGGAAATGCTCTGTAACTTAAACTAAAAATCTTAATTTTACTCAAGTTAAAAACACTACCACAGTATACTTCAGCCACCATTTCTACATTTCAAAAGCAATAGGGATTGTTTGCTTTTAAGTCAGCACTGCCACTGACAAAGCCAAAATACACTTCATTTGATAGACTGCAACAACTACAATTAACCAATTACTTAATAGATAAACAAAGCTAAGCATCAGAGAAGAGGGAGAATAAGAGCTTTCAGAATCGCTCAAACACCATGGTTGATAATATACCACGAACTCACCCTCCAAAATGATGCAGTGTCAAACATGATTTGGTGCCCAACAGAAAACCTAAATGTTTAACAGCTGATAAGGGAATTCTGGTACCTGTGCTCAGCATATCACACTAGTGTCAGCTACATAAAGAGGCTAGATGGGGTGAGCTGAATGACATTTGGCAGCCAACCAAGTCAGACAAGACTAGATGGAATTTTAGATACTCTGTCTTTACCTGAGGAGACTATCAATGGATTGTTTTTTAAGTAAAAGATAAGCTGAAGCTTTTTGTCTAGTAGAATTACAGCTAAGAAGCTCTGTATTTGCTGAGTGAGGACACGAAGCTTGCTTGGCCTCAATCAACTCCAGACGCACTAGAAACATGCAGGACTTGAGGGAGGAGGCACAAGCCTGCCCAGATCTGAGACACAGTAGGGTGTTGCTGGGGCTTCATGATCATGCACACTCTTCACTGAAGTTTTGATACCTGCTGCCATAGGGAAAAAGTCTCAGGAGTATGTATTTAGAAGTGAGAAGTCACGTACAAGTGTGCATACTACATTCAGTTTGTCTGAACACTCTCTAAATGGTTAGGGATTAATTTCACTGCAAAATCTAGAACCCTGACATTAATATGCACTAAGACTTGTTGTCAGTTATGAAGCTTGGTTAAAAAACTTCTAGGCTATCCATCTTAGCTGCTATTGCTACCTGCATGCAAAGAGCCAGTGGCCTGGATCATTGCTGGCTCAGACAGTATAAATGCTGGAAGAGAGGGTGTTGTGAAGAAGACAGGGTATGGTATTTGTAGCCCTATGGTACAAGTTCTTCAAGAAAAAACTACCCCCAAAAAAGTATTAAACTGATTAGATGAAACTGTTCAGCTTCTGAAAGGTAACCAAGAAATTCTGCTTAACAGAAGAGCGATAGTGGAAACCACCAGCACTCTTCTGTTGGAGGATACACTAGCCAGCACATAAAAGATCCTCTTGAGAACACCAAAGTACTTAAGCCACTTTGAAGCTCACTCAGGATTAAAACGGTAAGGTTTTTATTACCTCCTCTTGAAAAGGCCTGGGTTACACATCATTTTGTCAACTCTCAAATCAAAAGAGAACTAAAATTACTGTTACTATCATTTGCCTTAAATAACACTGATGCTTCCAGGGTGTCAATACATAATATCATTTGCATTCGGTTATTAAACCAGAGATTGAAGAGGAAGTTCTCAGAGACACAGTGAAGTACGGTAAAGAGAAAGCTGAGATTTTGGGGTGGTTTAAGCTGATCCTTCCTCGTACGGTCCAGTGCAGACAATGCAAGAAACAGATATAATAAATATGTTAATTAACAAGAAAATATTTGGAGTGGATAGCTTTCTTCTTGTGCACCCATACTATGGTAGCCTTTCACCTGTCTTAAAGGTGTAGATACTAGCAGGCAATGCCTAATCTGTCTGATGTGCATAAATACTTGACATCTTGCCAGTAAGATGTGCAGCTGACTGTATGAACCTAGGTCTGCTCTGTATCAAACACCTTGAGAGAAAAAGAAATAACAGAACAACGGAAATCAATTAGCAATGGTTTGGTCAGTAACAGTTTGTGTGTGGATTGCTATGTATTTATGAAACCAGCATTTAGAGGAAGAGAAACATTCCATTCATATCCACAGATCAGCTCATTCAGACAGCATCTCTGTTTTTCATGGTTGTATCTGCCCATTAAAGGCCTCCTCTCACCTTCTCAAGCCTCATCCTTCCATTAATTTACATTATCATGTGGAGTTAATTTGTGTAGTTTGTGGAGATAATTGCTATACACAATATTCAAAATTAGTTTAACACCAATTCACAGAAACTAAATCATGAACACTTAAGTGGAGAAGGGGAGAAGAAAAAGTCTGTTCTTCAAAATCTACTGTTTGACTAGTAGATATGAGACTACTAATCTCATATCTAGTAGTCAAACACAATTCTAACAGTATGGATAAGAGAAAGCAGGAAGACAACCAGCAGCTTTAGTCCTGCTTCCAGTAACAACTTGAGTATACACTCCTAAAAGCAATCTCAGTCTTTTCTGCTTGTTCCTTGGCTGTGCAGGATGACAATGCTCAACTCCCTTGCAGAACACCTCTGCAAGTGTATCAGGTGATAAGCATGTGGAATTTTATAATAGGAAGTGGAAAAACGCTAAGCAAAGGCAAAGGCTTTCACAAGAGAATGTCAGCCTAACATTGTTGGTTCAACTATATAATTACTGTCTTATGAAGCTTAAAAGCCCCACAGGGTATGGAGCACTCCTTTCTAGTTGCTTTCATGATGTGAAAGTTCAACAATGATAGCTTCTGTTAGAAGGATGAGAGGCAAGACTCTGAATTTGTAGTTTGTCTCCTGTATAACTTAGAGATTATGGAAACATCACAGTCAGCCTAAAACTTGAAACCTTCAATAATCTGTCTTTGTACAATTAAAGACAAACTTAGATTCAGTGACTATGGAATCAGAAATCCTGAGGACCATGTATTTCTAAAGATTAATATTACTGCAAGTACTTCCTGTAAGAGTTAACAGAAAGCCATATCAACAATATGCTACCAAAGCATGTTACTGGAAGTGAAACTTCTTTTCTCTAAAGTAGTCAAGACCAGAAGTTGCCTCTCAGCAGTGTGTGGCCTTGTCACTATTGTAATGAACACATTAAAAAAGCAACTTAATTGCTTTCCCAAGGCAAAAAAACTCACAAAGGAAAACAGATCTTTCAGGCCTATTGCTTGCCAGTGAAGAGGTTGCATATAAACAAGATTTTTCACTGCTTTTTGTTTGCAATTTATTGGTAAGCTATAAAATAAGTCTTACGGCCCTAGGTAATACAACTGGAGAAAGCTTCAGCACTTCAAGGGGAGAGATACCACAGTCAGCCCAGGATGCACAAGATTTGTGGTATGTCTCTACTAAAGCACAGGCATTTTCTCTCCAGACATTATTACTCTTTGCCAATATTTACATATGGAAGAGCTGGAGGGGAGGGCACACAGGAGGAGGTTTAAGCCAGAAATGTCCCAACGGTTTGGTTACTTCACCGATTTTCTTCTCAAGGAAGCCACAAACACATTGCTGCATAAAATAAGTACTTCAAAACAGCAACTGAAAGGTGCTAACTTTAAGATTTATCTAGGTATCAAGCTGTTTGTAAGTTTTACCTCAATGTTTACTTGCCAGATGATAATAAAAATTCTCCTGTTTGGAAGAACTTCAAATTAAAGATTTTGCAAGTTGAACCTTTAACACAGTAACTACTTAAAGGTTCCATTATACTGACTTGCACCCATTATAAAACAGATCTACGTTTTAAGCAGTCCTTACACTCCCATTTCCCTTCCATCATTTAGAATCATAGAATCACAGAATCATTTGAGTTGGAAATGATCTTTAAGATTGAGTCCAATCATTTGTAACTGCCCCAAGAGTTACTACATCCAGTTTTCAACATACTAATGTGAGCATAAGACTCATCAGTTTCTAACATTAATCATGAAAATTGCACAGGGACGGGAAGAATTCACAGTCTAAACCTCTGATCAGGGTCTTCAGCTGACATAAACTGTTTTTTATTGATTTCACTAGAAAATTCCATCATCAGAAAATCCACCCACAGATGTAAAAGTAGAAGGAAGAGGTTTTTACCTCATGATCATGGGCTGGTTGCCTTGCTCCATCTGAAAAAGTAAAACCAAACAAGTAATGCCCCAACGTACTCCAGATTTGAGAATATAAGACAGTAATTAAAGCAGTTACATAGCCATGATTACACAACAGTTACAACACTGTGCAGCTTTCCTAACGAGTAGCAAAGAAGCTATGTCTTAACTTTGATGCTTTTAATGCACATCCTCCAATGTAATCTTGATACAGTTAAATTTACATAAACCTCATCACTTTACACCCAGCTGATTCAAATGCCATAGAAAGGACACACTTTTTAACAAGCCTTTAAATCGAAGCCTTCAAAAACGTGTCAGGCTACATTACTAGCTGGGAGCATTCTCTCTTCCCAGCCAAGCACATTTTTGTCCCATTCAATACCTTGTCTGTGTGATTTGCCTTTTTGTCTGTCCTGTGCTTTCCTGCTAAAGACTTTGTAGGCTTCGGTCTTCTGATACTGCTCCAGTTCCCGCATGTAACGCTCCTTATCTCTATCTGCTTCATCAAGGTATCGCTGAAACAAAAAAGTCCAAGAGTTTCAGGGAGTTTCTCCCCCTTCAGGAGAAAGGGAAGAAAAACAACTTGTCAGATGAAGTGTTGATCCATTTCACCTATGCAAACAGGAAAGGAGTGAAGAAACAATGAGATGTATGCAAGATGGGAAGTGATCAGATTTCTGGATAAAATTACTGTTCTGGTGGCTCATTTAGTCTTTTTACTTAAAATCATTCTTCTTCCAACCTTACAGTGGATCTAAGCCACCTGGTATGACTTATTTTCCTAAACACAACTTTAATTAAAAAAAAATCTATGTTAACTTCCTCACTGAACAGCAATATTCTCATTTAAGAGCAACCATAATCCCACAAGGAAAAGGGAGTGGAATGGTACCCGTTTCTCCTCAGGTGGCAGTTTACTCCATTCATTGCCCAGCATCCTGGTGATCTCTGGGAAAGGGACTTCAGGCCTCTTCGCTCGAAGTTGCTCCCTACGCTCATTCATGAATCGCACGTACCCTGTGAGGGGGGATTTGGGGGCATTGGTGTCCCTGAGGGGTTTCTTCCTCTTTCTCCCTTTAGCCCAGCCTCCTCGTTTAGTTCTTTGTTGCTGCAAAACAAAAATGGAAGAAATTCAGATGGAAAGAAAAGAATCATCAGGAGCATGTTGCTGCAATATGTTCTCTCCATGGATGCAAATTTCAAACTTTATTTCAAAGCTATCCTGATTTTTCTCTAAGCTAAGCCAAAGAGCTGTGAAAAGTTGTTTGGAGCATCTCCTGACCCACACAGACAATAAGGTATCATCTGCATCAGCCTCTGATTGTAAAACCATTGAGGATTGATCACCATGAAATTACCATCCTAGCTAACACAAAGGAAAACAGTCGTCTTTTCTTTTTTTTTGTTAGTTGTTTGGTTTTGGTTTAAAAATCATTAATCTTGCCTTCATATACCCTCCCTCCAAGTTACCTGCCTCAATATCATCTTTGGAGAGATTTTGTGCATTAGTTAACAATTAACTAGTTATTTTGACCCTTCCAAATCTCTTGCCTTTGTACACTGTGCCCCCCATACAGGTGGAAGAACAGCATATAGCCTTGTCTAGTCTTGAGGTTTTCTTTCTCACTAGTCACACTCAATAGAGATGAGTAAACTCTAAAGGAGTGAACATTGCAAGGTTTGCCTGGACCACATTTTGCTCACAGGAATAACATAATTACCACTCATCCTCCTGGCTCATATTACTACAAGAGCAATCTCTGGACAACACTATTTTCTTATGCTATGTACATACAGCTATTTCTGTACTTCTAATCTCTCCCCAGATCAACATGTTCCTGCCACCACGTTAGTTTTAGTTCCCTTTCCGGAACAACGACTTCATATGGCTCAAGACAAACTACAAGGACTAATATCAAATGCAGCTATGAAAACAAAACCCAAACCACTTTCTTGTAAAAGTTCACTTGCTTCACTGTTCTGATTTAGTCACCTAGTCTGTACAGGATGGTAGTCTAAAGTAGTGTGCATAATGCTTTCACAGAAAGGAATTACTCCCAGCAGAGTATGATGGTCTCACTTAACTGATAAGAGATAAGTACGTTGTGTAAGTTGCACATTCAGTCATCACAAAGAGTGACTACAGGACCAGTCTGTGGACTCTGCTGGCTGAGTCAGGGCACTTGTGCTGCTCTGTATGATATGACTGCTAGTTTCCCTTGGCTCTTTGTGCAGCTGTGCAACACATGGAAACTAGAGACAATCAAACAAGTAAAATGGCAAATGGATGAAAGTTTGTGATCCTATTAAAAAAAAATATCTGAGTAGAAAAGACAAGTTATAATGACAAAACTCCATGCTTTTGCCTCAAAGAGAAGTCACTTATTTCACCTCACCTCCTCTTCAGGCTTCTGCTCAGTGTTTTCAGCAGTAGTAGAGGACTCATTTTGCAGCTGTTGGACCTGTGACAAATCCTCCACCAATTCTGGGTTATTCACAGACTGTGAAGTTCCACCACTGAATGAACTCTCAGAATGAGTTAATCTGAAAAAGCACATAATAGCAAAAGAAAAGATTTCATGATCATCTTGCCAAATCACTTCCTCCCTAATTATCTAAAACATGCAAAAATGTTGCAAATATATTCATTTCTTACACTAGGAAGAAAAAAAATATTTTAAAGAGTCATTTTTGAAGAAGGAGTTGTTCCATCCAAACAACTGTTATAACCACCATAGTTACTACAGACTTTCAAAGACAGGTTGATTTTTAAAGAGCTATTTTGTTTCATTTTTTGTTGAAACTTTTGATTAGGTAACTGTCAAGAAAGGGAACACATGGATCAGAAATCATAATATTAATCTATGTTGCTTCAAAATACCATAAGGAATTGAAATGAATAGTGTCATCTTCAACCAGCATACACTTCTCTTGATGCATTTAATCTGCTTCTCCAGAAACACACTTAAAGGTTTGTGGTTGTGTATGATTTCAGACTGAACCTCATTCAACAGAATCTCCCTGTGACAGATGTGGGCATTTAAAATACAAATAGCTCCCAACAGGCTCCTGAGTGGCCAGTGTTCTTTCAGAGCTGTACCAACCTTAGTCCAAGAAAGTATAAGCTGTCTAGAGAGAAAAAAAGGCAAGCACAGAGGAATACTTCTGAAGGTATGTAGACAGAAATGAGCATGTATTTTAGAGCAACACCACCATAGTCATTCTCACAACAGAGCTCTGTGGGCAAATTAATTTAAGATTTTGGTACTTGTCTCAGATACTAATCCCTTCTGGAGCTAGGCTAAAGATTACTTAGCCTTGCCCAGTTACTTTCAAGAAAATTACCCTAACAGCAGCACGTTTCAAACCTACTTTGTTCATATACTCAGATCTACAGTTGCTTACATATGCGCCATTTCAAATATTCAAAATATTTGATGCTGTTGATGTAGAATACAGCTACAAATAATTGAGATATATTAACAGAATTGTTAGTTGAACATTAACAGGAAATTGTCTTTTAAGTAGAGAGAAGAGCTTGTTTTCACTGCTCACTAAAACCAGCAATTGCAACATAATTGCTGGTAAAGACACAGACTAGAGAGATTCATGTTTGTCTTTCAGATATCAGACTGAGTTCATATTACTAACATTTAGAGAGGGAGAAAGGGAACAAAGCATACACATTCCCATGGTATATGTGAAAGAAAACAGAACAATACACTTTCCTAGAATCACTGTTGTGAAGAACATTTCAGCTCCATGCCTTATGCCTTAGCAGGGAAGTTTTCTAAACGTACAGGAAAAACATTAATGGGATGTAGTCAGTCATTGATGAAAACTCATTCAATACACTAATATCTCTTAAACACAAACCAAATTTTAACTTATCCCTCAGTTGTACCAGCAAGTCTGAAGTCCCAAAGATGCAAATCCAAATTCAGACCTCTATATTTATTTTTTCAGTGCATTATGTGCCTGCAAAGTCTGAATTTCATTGCTTGGTGCTGTGTAAAAGGAAATTCCCTGGTAGGGGGGTTGGACTCAATCTCTTTGGGTCCCTTCCAGCCCCTAACATTCTGTGATCCTGTGAAAAGCAACTTCAAATATCACGATACAGCAATAATGTCCTATTCCTAAAACGCAATTTCTTTTGTCATTGAGACTTTTAAAAGACAGCATTGTTTCAGGCTGGAAAAGCAGAGTCAGCCTAACAAAAATGGAAGGCATCAGTTTCCAGCTGGTTTTCAGAGGTCAGTGATGTACATCTTTAATAGAAATCATTTATTTAGCAGCAACCACTGCAGAAAACAGATACATCCTCCCTCTCTGCCCCATCATGTTGTCTAAATCAGTCTTAAAGACTAAAATCCTAGGGAAACAAACTTCTAGAGATAAGAGATATTAAAGTACAGTTTATTTTCACTTCCATCAGTTCAAAAGTGTCCTTGTTTCTCCTAAAGAGAGTCTTGTGAAGTTCTATCAAGGCCAAGGAAGTATCTTAGGATTTATTTCTGTTGGATGTTTGCTTTTTTTCTATTACTCAGAATACCCTCTTCCCATCGACACAGCTCCCTTTGCAAGTCTAGAGATAGTATCTACCAGAAGGAGGTTAAAAAGTAGTTGCTTACCCAGTTACAGCAACTTCACTCCCTTCCTTAGCTCCATCTTCATCTGTAAAAAGAGGAGGAAGGTTGGAGCCAGCCACCAAGTTTTCCATATCTCTGGTTAAAAAATAGGGGAGGGGAAAAAAAGTGAAAAGGAGAGTTAATTATCTGTTTCCCTTCAGTAGCACTTCTGTTCAAACATCACAACAAACCACAGTTTTATTCCATAAACCATTGGCCAGTCACAATTGGTTGGCCTCAGGACAGATTCTATAGGCAACTGTGCTTCAAGTCAGAGAGGAAAGATCATAAATGATGTTTCAGTTCAGAGTTTTCCTCCTGAGCCCAGGTCACACTGTTGCTGGAAATCACTCTGTACTTTATCCACTGCGAGAAACTGTCATTTATCACACTCAGCAAGCACACAGGTACATAGGTTCCTGTTCATCCCCAAGTCATCCCCAAGTATACACCCTCATCACAGAGGTTTGTGTGTTTACCTCAAAAGAAAACCAAAATTAAGGCCCCCCAGATGTTTCAAATCAAGACTGTATTTGACAATTCCTTGCCCACATTTTCACAACTTATCTAAGCATATAGATGAGAGTTACTATTAAAGTAAGAACACAGCAACATTAGCTGAAGCATTTTAGGTTTTGACTCCCACAGAGCCAGAGAGAAGCAAGCACTTTAAGGCAGAACATGATTCCAATTTAGTACAAGCTCTTCCCAAGGTAGAATTTTTTTTTCATATAGTTGTAGACAGTCACAGGAATTTTGTGTAAGAAATCCAAATAACTACTTATTAATCTCTTTTCTTATTAAAATAAGAACTGTTGTATTATAGAGAATAAAGTCCCTAATCCAAAGTCTGCAACTCACTCTGCAATTATCAATTGCAGTTTCAGCCCATCACCAAGGGTCATACTAGTTAACTTCCTGCTCCTTCCGTTCTTAAGTCACTTTTGATGAGCTAGTAGATATTCAACTTGAATACTGTTACCCCTTTCACCTAGTATACCTGAGTTTTAAAGTTGGGAGGGACTGATGAAAACTATAACCTCATGATGCTTCCTCCTGGACTGGTATGCTTTCCACTCAGCACTGAAATCTAAGTGAAGACACTTAATCCTGCTCTAAGCTTTTAATGATATGTGTTTTCCCACACCTCAGTTCCAGACATAAATGTTTCCTACAAACAAAGCTAAAAACATTATTTCATATACATCTTAGATCACCTGCAGATCCCTATCACAAGTACTACATCTGACATGGCACAAATCTTGTGCCAATAAACCAGTGAACACTGAGCAGAGCACCACAGGTGAACACTGTCCTCCTACTCTTAAGGTAGGAGGTGTGAGACATGTTCCACAGCTATACTTGGCTAACATTGGACAAAGGACTCAAAAGACACAGGAGCCAGGAGCAAAGAGTCTGAGATTCTGAGTTCTGCTGTATTAATTTCACACCTCCCTTTGAACAAGTAACATTACCTACTCCCTTCAGCAACAGAACAGCTCTACACCTTCACAAGGTACTACAGATGTTGATCTGTGGTAATTCTCCAATTTGTTTACTTAAGCAAAAGTTCAATTAATGTTCACAACTGATCAGCTGAAGCTCTCCATGAAGCATGCAGCACGTCAATATAATTTCTACCACAAAGTTCACTTTGGAAGCTTCCAAAAAAGATCACCCTTCCTATACAGAAGGGAAGTGCAAGAAAGAAGAGTTTCTTTTCTCAGGTTACATCTACCTTTGTCTGCTTTTCCAGTTGTTGAGACCATCCTTAGGAATCCCATCATTCTGATTCCTTATCTTGAAACAAAATTCTAACAGGTTGCTTCTAGTTGGTACAGACATTGACTTCTAGCAGAGAAATATCCTCTACCCATGTATAAGAAATAGTAAATGGGGAATGATTGCTGCTCTATCATTATAAACCACGAACTGAGAACACGTTTGAGGCCTAAATCACAGAGACATGGCAAAGCTGAAGAGTGTCCAGCAAAGGGCTGCCAAGCTCTGGGGCCTAGAGCTTCTGACTTGGTAAGTGATATTGAGAGAACTGAGCTTGCTCACTCTGGCAGAGGCAGCTAAGGGCAAGTCTAACAGGTGCTTAAAGCTACCTGATGGAAGTAGGAGAGACAAAGGAATCAAATTCTCAGAAATTCTAATCAGCTGTGCACATTCAGACTGGACATTAGTAGGGTAGCCCAACACCTGAACAACTTACACAGAGGCAACAGATCTAAAACGCTCAGTTACACAAAGCTGTAACTGACCTCAGCCGGTTTTGGCAATGGCCCTGCTTTGAGTGGGAGGCTGGACTAAGATGACCTCCAGATGTCCCAAGCAACATCTGGCCTTGCAAAACAGAACTCTGTGTTATGTTTTCTTGTAAACAGACATTAAAAGGAAGGAAGCCCCAATAATACAGTGCTTTTAGGGGAAGAAGTAAGATATTCTGGTATCTCTTACAGAAGGAAGCACAAAAAATAATTCCTCACACATAAAAAACAACCTACGTGAAGGCTGGCACCTTATGTATTATAAGAACACCTGAAAATTAAACTAAATTGAAGAATGAGCTCTTCACTCATGCCCCAAACTCTATTTAAGCAAAGCTACTAGATACATACCACAAACAGCTTCATGCAGTTGCCAAGTAAGACATTTTAAAGTTTTGCTTCAGGTCACATGATCTTTTAGTTTTGTCAACCAAAAGTCCTAAATTAGTATGTTCAAAGAAGGATGCTTACAGAATTAGACTACAACATCACAAACCTATTTTAACATCTATGTCTCTATATATCAAAAGCTTTCTGAATGTCTGAAAAACTAAAAGGGTGGGGTTTTTTGTTTTCCAGGCACCTTCAGCAGCTTTCTTGGGGTCAAGGGGCTCTTCTCAGTCTAATCTCAACCTTAGCACTTCCACAATGCCTTAAAAGAATGGATATTCCCTGCATCTGAGCACACCACGCTTCTGTCCCTCATGCCCAACGTGACCTTTGCAACAGGTCCAAACTCCGTGTCTGTCCACATCTGGCCCTAGTCAGCAGCAGAGTCTGAGCTTACTTTCAAACTGCGGAGAAGCAGCTGGACGCATCAACCTTAACAACTTACAAACAGAACACAAACACGGGAAGTTTGGACAACACACACTTCATACTTACCTCACACATGCTTTAGATGCTCACTCATTCAGTTGATACTTGCCACACCCTACAGAAAGTGTAACGTCAATGAATTAGAAACAATTGTTTCTAATGTACTTTGGAAAGCAAGCAAACCTGACAGTTCCCCAAAAGCTCACCCAGAAGGGATGGGAACCTACAGCCTTTCAGTCACACTTCTCATGAGGAAGTCCCATGCCTTCACTCCAAAGCCACTATCCGCTAGTTTCAACCTCACTGCAGAGCTAGATGTTCATTTTAAGGATGTAACAAAAACGGGCAAAAAACCTCCTGAAAAACAGTAATGGGGAAGTAGTAAGGGATTACTGCTTCTCAGACTGGAGTTTTTACATAGTTCACAGGACTTCAAAGGACAGTTGGCAAGTCCCTTCTAGATGTGTTCTGAATATTTGTGCAGTTTTGTCAATTTAAACCCTGGCTAAAACACCTAGCAAGACATTAGACTAAATTCAAGGCACAAGTCACAGTATATACTTGGGTTTTTAATGGCTAACATGTATCCATCCTTTAAATGTATCTACCCAAAAGTAAAAATAAAACTGAAAGTAATGTTAAACTTTAAAACATTTAAAAGCACTACAAGGCAAGTAAGCCTCACTTCCAAATAAAACTCATGCCAGTAACAGCAACTCTGAATTCACTGTAATGCTACACTACCAGTTGTATTGGGTCAAGGAAGCACCCAGTCAAGCAGGAATACTGAAAGACTCATTCATTTATTAACTGCAGCACTCAATAAAGTCCATGCTGCTTGAAGAACCAACAGACTCAACTACATTTCCTTCACAACTTCTGCAGGGTGGAGCAAAGACAAAGACTAGAGCCCAACCCAAACTGCAATGCTATATCTTACCATCACGTGGAGTTTCCATAGCGATTCCGTTTCCATTTTAAGCACAATACTGCTCAACCAGAACTGTTCTCAGAACACCAGTAGCAGACATGTCCCTCCCACTCTGCTATAGATAAGCTGAAACAGCCAGTAACACGTTTTTCTGGTTGCCTTAGGGCCAAACACACCAGGCTCTCCCATGCAATAGTTTTACTCCCAAGTGCAGACTCCACAGGCATTTAAGATTCAAGGTTTTCTTCCTTGTATTTCTTATTACCACATCAGCAGTGGAACAGTTAACCTGACCTAGAGAGGTTGGAAGAGTTTGGGGATGTTTGCTTTGGGGTGCACTACTAAGAGGTATTTAACAAGAATTAAAAAAACAAAAGCAAAAAAAGTATAAGGATCAAGGGGGATGAGTAGAAGCTTGTGCTCCAGAGTAGAATTACATGTGCAAAAAACCACAAACACACATACACAAAACTGAGACCAAGAAAAACAGGAGTGAAGAACAAGCTTCCTACCATTCCACTTTCCCAATGTTTAAACAGTGATAAGATTTCCATAGATCTATTAGTCACATATACTAATGGCTGTCAAGACTCCTTACGAGCCTGCAGAAAATTCTGTATTATCTTAAGCACTCAAAAATCTGGCTAAATTTATGTTCTTTCCTCCATTCCTTCATTTCTCAGGGCAAACAAAGGTTTCATGGTGCTGAAAACCTACAACAGTAGTCTGTAGCTTTCAGTTTAAATGTTCTAGCTGGACACCTGAGGTGTACGCAACAAAAGATCACACTGAATACTAGAGAGTGTACCGACATGATTTGACAGCATTACTTGAAAAATGACAGAACCTATACAGCATAAGAATCTAACTACTACTTTACAAACCAATAAACAGGGAAGAGTCAAACAGTAGGTAATCAAATATATTTTCAAACTAGAAAAATAACTTTTAAAAATTTCTTCTCACATCTTTCCAGGTTAACCTATGTATTTGTGAAGTTGTTCTAGTACGAAAGAAAGTCTCTGGGCTGTATTTTGGGTAGACAGAAAGCTACCCTATGACCCAATTTCCAGGCATATATGTACAGCAGAAGGGAAAGTTAAAATAAGGTAATTGCAAAATCAGGGTGAGAAGAAAGCCAAGATAGGAGTTGGACAGAACAACTTACTGTTCCATAACATCACTACTATAGTTGCACTCTTAATGATGCTATCATAAGGCAGTACAACTAAATACATTGGTTCTGCAAAATCTGAAGCCCATGTTTATTAAGAGACTTTATGTATGCAATAAATGGAGAGTAAAATGTCACAGTAAGCCTTTTATTGAAAGAATCAGATCATCTTACTGAAACAGCAAAAATGTCATTTAAAATGTGCAATCATTTTATCTAACAGACCACTTCAGTGTAGCATCTCTGTATTCTTATTTTTCAGAGGACATGTTCATGGTCAGACTGTTACAATGCAAGTTACAAGCAGCTTTTCTTTAGGACTGTGCCCTGCTGGCTCATCACTCTTCCCAGAAAAATGAACACTTTCTTCCAGACACAAAGCAAAGCAATTACTGTACACTCCCCAAAATCCTAATTGCTTCTACAAAATGCGACTTGCTTAGTCTGTGTAAAGTGATCTACATTTGCAAAATGATGATGGACTCTACAGCGTCTGCACAGATCTGGTCATTCGCTATGTCACTGTCAACTGCAGACTGACTTCCTACTCATACAAAGGTCACATGAAGTCTTAAGATGATCCTAAACACTGGAACAAAAGGGTAAAAAAAGAAGTCCTTAACGCTGCTTTTTCAATGATTACATTGTATCAGCTGATCTTAAGCATAAATAAATTTTTGAAAAAGTTAAAATCCAAGTCTTACTAAGCAAACCATCCAATTACAAGGTAAGGTTATCAAAATTTATTAGTTAAACACATTTAAATATGAAGCCAGCACCAGCACTTCAACTTACAGTCTGATTATAAAACACTGCAGGAGACTAAATTACCTCATTGCCAGCTCTCATTTTAGAAACGTTACTGCTGAGCAGAGGATTTTTCTCCCATACTTCCTACTCCTGAAGTCTCTCAACCTCCTTTGCCAGAATAGCTCCAAACCTTACCACTCAGAGGACAACAGATTTTAAAAAAACTACCCTAAAAGTCTCCTGCTACATCACAGAAGAATCACAGTATTCCTTATCTAGGCATCAGAATCCAAGTACTTCATAACATAAATACTTTAAACTTAGGTGATTAAGAGAAAAAACTCAAAAGGATCATCACTTCCAGCCTGTCCACATGTGGACAGAATATCAGAAGGAAAACTGAAGCAAGCACTTCTCCAATTAAAACCACAATGATTCTGGAGCTGTCAGAGTAAGTTCAGATTCTGTCCTGACAGCAGCATTTCCTTCCATCAAGCTGGAGCAGAGGCACATTATCCAACATCCTTGACTGCAACAAAATCAGATTTTACTTCTTCCCTAGAGGCAACTCATTAGACAAAGGTCTTTGTGACTTCAGGAAAATTGCAAGCCAAACCTAATGGGATGAAGATTTTTCTGTCAGACTGGGAAGTATATAAACAGAGAATAGCCAGCTGCCTTTATTTTTATTCATTGGCAGAAAAAGCAAAGAAACACCAGAGACTAAAATAAAGACTTGCAGAAAAAAAAAAAACAAAACCAAAAAAACCAACCACAACATTCAAAGTTCCACTGCATTTCCAAGTAGCTTAAGGAAAGAAGCTTAGTTTTATGCTTAGTTTATTTGGACCTCTGGGACAAATGCTACAAAAGCTATTAATACTCAAATATCAGTAACAGCTGCCAAACATCTGCAAAATATTTTTTTAAAAATAGAAGTGTTCAGTTCTCTATTCTGCCCATTTAAATGCATTATGAAGGGACCTATGTAAGACATCTCATAAGTATAAAATCATCCTGTTTTGCAGAATTTAAGCCCTTATTTACTCAGGTGAATATTCAACTCTACAGACAAAAGCAAGAAGAGATTCACTGAACTCCTCCCATCAAACCCATGAAAGAAATTTTACATTAGCAAGAAACAAGATTTTTAGATCACTCAAGGGACATTTAGTTGTGCTACCCACCTCTAGATGGCAGGGACAGGCAGCTAGTGGGAAGATTTCTGTTCATAGTTTCATTGAAAGGTTTAGGTTGGAAAGAATCCTTGAAAATCATCTAGTTCACACTCCCCTGCCATGAGCAGGGACACCTTCCACTAGATCAGGTTGCTCAAGGTCTCATTCAGTCCAGTCTTGAACACCTCCAGGGAGAGGGCATCCACAACTTCCCCAGGCAACCTGTCCCAGTGTCTCCCTACCTTGACTGCAAAGAATTCCTTCCTAATACCTAGTCTAAATCTACTCTCTCCCAGCTCAAAGCCATTGCCCCTTGTCCTGTCACTACAAGTCCCTGTAAAAAGCCCTTTCCTGACTTTCATGTAGGCCCACTTCAGGTACTGGAAGGCTGCTGTAAGCCTTCTCTTCTCCAGCCTGAACAGAACCAACTGTAACAGTCTGTCCCTGTGGGGGAGGTTCTCCAGCCCTCTGATCAAGGCTGTTACCCAGTCCTTCACTGCAGGTACACTACATGTACAGATGAGTACAGTCCATTTTATTCTTAACTTTCTTAATGATGGTATCAGTTGTTCCTTAAAATACCACTAAGGTATACAACCCTGCAAAATTAATTTCATCCTTGTACTATAGATCTCACATGAAAAACATGTAAATAATTTGGGTAATAAAAACATGTCTTGAAATCTATGTTGAGGACTTTTTTTTCCCTTCTCCTCTAAAGGAAGTCCAGTATTTGACTACCAGGGATGACATTGGCTTTTGTAGTTTGGTCATAAAAACCTTCTCTGAATTTTCATTTACTACAGGTTTTGCCATTTGAAAACTTCTCTAGGATGCAAGGACCTTATTTCACAGAACAAAAGCTCTCCAATAGACAGGAAAACAGCAAATGAATACCCACAAACACCAACTACATACACAACCACCAACTATATAATGAACACAAATCGTGCCTGGAACACAGAAACTCCTCTGAAGCCACAACGATTATAAATCATCCAAGACTTAACCGGATCCTGTTTGTTTGCTCATCAGTAAGTAAATGGTTACTTTCCCTCAAAACTGAAATTCAGTTTGTCTCATGATTTATGTCAGTAAGACTCAACCATTTCATTATGGAATGCAAACATAAAAGTGCTATGATCAAGGTAGTTTATCAAAAAAATCCAAATGAACAGCCTGAAATTTTTCATGGCATTTGCCCAGCTCTAACATTTCCCAACATCACACAAGTGAAACAAGAAGCAGTATTAATTAACGCTCAAGGACTAGTTTGACTTGAAATACAAAATGAGTATTCCAAACCAGAGACAATGCACTGTCAGGGAATCCTGATTGTGACGAACCAGGGAAATAAGTTAGATTTGTCAGATTTGAGAAGGAAATGATTTGAAGAGCAGATACACCTGATGAAATGGAAAAGTTGTTTTGAAGATATTTTGGCACTTTTCCTCTCTCTCAAAGCCTTACTCTTCACAAAATTGTCAGGGAAGTGCAGCATATAATGTTAGCCCACTTCAGTTCTACAAGAGGAAGCTCTAGGTGCTGCCAAAGACATACAGCACACAGAATTTCTCCCGCACAGACCCACTCAAGTCATTACTGATGATTTTACAGAACGTAGGGTTGAATACTTTGGATATGAGAATATGCTGAAATGCTTAAAAGAATGACTCACCACAGGTTTCATGACCCAACACAAAAGCATCTACTCTTGCCTCCAGAGTCACAAAGATAGCATGGAATTCTGGATATTTTAAATGCACTGATATGGCTACAGGGACAAAGGTTAGAGGAAATGAAGTGTGGGAAGAGTCAGTGATTCTCACACAAAACAGACAACTAATTCTGCTTGTTTTCAGAAAAGACCCATCTTTAGAAAAAAGACAGTATGACACATTCCATACGTTTTTGCTCTCATTTTCTTGCTGTTGTCTTCCACTATTCCAACATAAACCAAACTACTTTCAGCAATCAAAATCCTGTCATTTAGTAAAAAAAAAAAACCCACAACACACTTTTTAGATAGTTGTGCAAAATAACAGGTTTGTAAACATTCACTCTGATTGATCATTCCTTTCCCTTCAATAGATCAGTATAGGTGATAATAGCAAATTCTTTCCAATAGCAAGAATAGCAAAGATCTGGAATGGACTGCTGGTTACTAATCTGTTCTTCAAGTGCTCTGGTAATAAATACTTACCAGAAATTAAGGTTTGGATCTAGACTGCATAAAGTGCACCAAAAACCCTTGCCAGCCAAGGCTCTTCAACTGTCCTTTAATTTGGGATTGTTTGTACACATTGCATCATTGGCATTATCAGACAAGAATCATACAGACCTCAAAAATGGACTTGATGGAAAAATGATAATGAAAACAAGCACAACAGAACAGACATAAGGTTCAAGCACGTACCAAGAAATCAGTGGACGTGTCTTACAAAACCTTGTCTGGATTCATCAGAAGAAAAGAAACAGAAATAGAACTGACAGCACAATCCTGCCAAAGCATCCTCTCTCCTGGAGCAACAGACAGCTCCTTTGACCGTTGCTAACAAGATTTTACAGCTGTCTAAGGACATGGATGAATGTGTAAAGATAAAGACTACAGGAAAAGACTATACCCAAAATGTGAATACAAAATTTTAGGGAAACCTGAAAGACTGAAGCTGTATTCTCTGTTAAGCATATACCACAACTTCCCCCTCGCCACCAAAAGGGAAAGCACGCAGAAATATGAAGTCGTACAACAATCCAGATTTGTGACTCCATAAGAGTTATATTAACAAAAAAAAACCCAAACCCAACCCTTTACATCAACTGTAGAATGCAGACAAGTTACAACTAAGCATTACCTATTCTCATCTTCATCCAAAGGCAACAGGAAATTATGCTATTTAGCACCACAAATGGAGAACAAGGGGAAAACTTATCAATGGTTGGGGTAGCAGATTGCTCTCCAGTTTTAAGCAATAAATTAAACTTCCAAAATGTGTATGAGGTATGAGAAGAGGTTTGTGGAAATTGCATTTCTGGACATCTGTGGCATACATACCATTATTTAACTCTTCAGTTGAAGTAGGACTGAAAAGAAAGAAGCCATGCAAGCAGCACTGCTAAATAGCTTAAACTGAGTGCTCAAAACAGGTAAATATTTGCAGTATTTCATCTGATCCCAAAGCCACTTCCAGCAGCCTGAACAAACAGCTGTGAAGACAGTGGCTAACTTCTACCCACTCCGTTACTGATGCCACGATCTCATTTTTGTGTTTATCCTATCATATTATGGACAAGTAATCAAAAGATGCCAGGGAAAATAGTGACTAAGCAGAGGCAGAGCATCGCTGCCTAGACCTTGGAACCAAAGAGCAAACTAGAATCTGGGAATAGTGTCACTAGGACCTACAACATTCCTCATCAGATGCTGGAAACTAAGAACTGCAAATGGAAAATGTGCTTAAGTTCTGCAAACTAGAGTCCACCTGCATATACAGTAAATTTAGCCCTAAAAGACAATGTAAATCTGTTCAAATAGGTTGAAGACTCAACAGATATGAATGTGAAGAACATACGAAACAGTCTCAAGCACTTAAATTTGAAAGGATTCCTAATTCACCTATAACTATAAATGTTCTGGAAGATATCTGGCATATAGGCTTGAGTATTTACCATATTTAATAAACAGCAAAGATTTATACTGCTGTTACATCTCCTTTTGATTATTTCATTTCTGCATACAAGCAAATGCATTTCCTCTAAGCTGAAGCGTGAATATTATCCCAACCTCCTATAAACGAGGCAAGATTCACACATAGCTGGTTTCATGAAGGTCATGTAGGAAATCTCTAACGGCTAAGAATATAATCAAAATTCAGAAACAATCTTTAAAATGTTACCAATCTTAACCTCTTCATTCTGGACATCTGAACTAACTCCTGGTCATTGCCTGCTTTCAGACATCTCCCAGTTGTTGCGAGAATCTGACTGGAATACTCACGAAGAAACTCTTACTGCAAAGAGAAAGAAGAACCCAAGCCTGCACGGTCCTTGACAAAAGGTCACTAACACTCTGGGTTTAAATAGTGGGAAAATAGAAAAAACATTTGTATTTTCAGGAGGGCTACAACATAGATTTGACCTCAGTATAACCTCACAACCTGAAACTCACTGCCTTGATCAGAAACAGAGACAAAGCAAACTGATGGAAAACAAGAGTTTAGGCAACTCTTGTCTTCTGTGATTTGCAGAGCCTAAACATTTTCCAATAGAAGTGAAAGCAAAAGACTGCAAATTCAGGAAGCTGCCTTTCCTTTGTTACCTTTTTCAGCTTGTTAGAAGTGAGTACATGGATTACTTGAGGAGCTATTACTGCATTTAATCCTAAAGTTCAGTTCAGGGCTTTTTTTTTTTCAGTTACACAACCAACACTCCCTTTTCATTTAAAAAAGGCTCCTCGGGCAAAGCACTCATCTGCATTTTGCTCCTCTCCACATGTCCCACAACAAAGGCAAAAAAGCATGACATGGCTTTTCAAACATAACAGTTTTAAAAGCAGAAAGTATTCAGCTTTTATGAGAACTTCAGCAATCATATTTAAACTTATGGACCTCCTGAGATAAAAATTTTATTACAGTAATGGAAGTTTGGCTTTCCTGGTCTTTACCAGTCTCCCAAAACAGTTAATTCCCACCCTGGAACTGTTTCCTGACCTCTAGAAAGGGTCATCTATCTATAACTGTAGACAAAATAAATCCATGGCATTCCACAGCTCCATGGTAAGCTCACTAAAAAGAATCCAGCAGGTTCAGTACAAAGCTCAGTTGAGATGTGCCTTTTGTGATAAAACATCATCTTCAGAAAAAATGCCTTTAAAGGAAACCTTTAAGTGATCCTTCACCTGGCTGTTATAAGTAGCACACACTGATTCTACAGCAATGAGCACACGGTTTTCAAAACAGGCTACCCACCTCTCCTTTTGTTTCCTGATAATGAACAGCAGTGAGTCAACCCCAAGAGCAGATTGCAATGTATAAATAAAGAATTCTGGGAGACCAGAGAGGACTACTGCACAGTTATTACCTAGTATCTCAAATTCACAGCATAATATGTCTAGGTCTTTGGTGCTTAGCATGTAGAAGGCAAATAAGAGAAGCTTATAATTTGAAACTATATCAAGTAATCAAATTGATTATGAAAGTGCTTTAAATTTCAGCTTGTAAAAAAAAAGTATTCTTTGACATTTACCACTACCAGTTCAATTAGCAGGAAGTGGAAATGTTAATCCACTTCACACTGAAACCTTACTTTACACCAGTATCCATGTCTCAATCACCAGGAACTTTTCCTCCAATTTATAATGCATCTCCTTCAGAACCCTTCCTTACAACACTTTATAATCACACATTTTGTATGCACCACCTAAACATACAAAAAAATAATCTGCAGATCTCGACTAGTTTTGCTAAGATCTACTCGGTAAAGCGTTAACAGGCAAGTGAAGTTTCTAGTCACTATGTTAGTGACTTTTGGTTGTTCCTGCCCATTCATGGAGGAAAGAAAAGGAAACAATATAAGAAAAGTTCAGTTTTTCTGCCATACTGAATTAATACTACTTCCATAAATTGAGAAGTACATCTCTTGTACCGTTCATATCTAATGACTCAGACTGCTTTAGACTAGAAAGGGCTGCTAGAAGACTTGTGGTCTCAAAACCTACCCAAAACCAAAATGAAGGTCACCTTTATAGCAGACAGTACCACGGTAGACTGGTTCAAAGCTCTTGGTCATCACAGAATTAAACTGGCAAATGCCTTCACTGCTCTTTTGTTGTTAGGAAGGCTACCAACAGCTGAAGAGATAAGCATTGTTTATTCTCAGGACAAAGACAGTGATGAATATCAGAACTGAAGTAAGAGTAATTGAAAAAATTCCTTACAGTGGTCACAAGAATAGAGCAGTATCAGACAGTACCTCTCCCAGTCCTCACAAAACCTGAGAGACAAAAGAAGGAGTCAACTCTTCCCTCTACCACCAAAACAGAGATGGAAAGTTTTCATGCTATTCATCCGAGGAAACTGCATGAAGGGCAACCTTCACAAGCAAGCCAGGATCTTCTCTCCAATTACTGAAGCTGGATTTATAACAGTCTTACACACAAGGACTTCCTCACCCTTTCTGTTAAGTTCATATTTACTTTCAGCTCTGAATACAACAGGTATTACTCACCTCAATCCAAACCACTGCAAACACATTGTACAAAAACAATGGCAGGCTGTCTTTTCAGAGAGGAGTTAAGTTAGGCTCACTACACAGAATCCAACTTTCAGTGATTCAAAGCAGCTCAGCAGCAGCTTAAAGTAGGGTTTTTCTTTTCTTAAAATGAAAAGCTTAGCTCAAGGCTGCTGTGCTTGCCACTCCACTAACCAGTTCACTTGTTCAATATAGCTCGTCCTTCAAGTGGAGGACACAGCATAATGAACTTCATACACCCATAAGATTAAGGGAACAGACAACTGAAAGACCAAAAAGATACTGTAAGAAATCTTCTTTATATACAAGCAAAAGGTAAGTTCCCACTTCTAGCTTCACTGAGAATATGCTCTTATTTGCTTTACAATAGAGGTCCAGCTGTGAAAAGGACGCCATGCTGTATCATCAAAAATTGAAGAGACATTGTGAATGTAGGTCTAGCTTTGGCACAAAAGGACACATGCCACTAGCAGCACACAGCCATCTTCACAGCAATATGCAAGCCCTACCTGATTGACCAAATACTTCCACCTTAAGGTAAGAATGGCAGTTCAGACTTTAGAGTGCCTGTTACCACCAGTGAGGCCAAGAGCTCTTACGTTTGAAGGTAAGTCTATCTGCATGAGAGAAAGATGACAAAAATAAGAGAGAGACAAGTGAAAAAATTGTCACTTGATACCTTCAACGATCACCTGCTTGAACATATTGCAGCCTTGAAGTGGTCATTTAATTCTAACATAAAGGACAGAGGCACATTAGCTTCAGCTAGGGATTGTAGAAACAATACTACTTAGAAATTAATTCATTTTTACAATGAGAACTGACACCTGATGCCTTAATTTCTCACTATAGCTTAAAAAAAAACCCTCAACCTCTCTGTAACCTCTCAATGTAATTTCTTTCAGCTCTGTCCCCTTGTTTCCACATCATCATCTCCTTATGGATTTCAACAAGGCTCCCAGAGTCCCTGAAGTACTCCAAGGTAGGCACAAAATCAAGGTTTCTCATTGTAGCACTTAACACAAACTTGCAGCCTCTCCTGAATGCACATACAGAAAGCAACTGATTTGTCATTTCTTCTCTAGTTCTTCAAATAAACTGTCATTCTAATTCCTTGTCAGCTTTTGCTGATACACTAACTTCTTTTGGGTAATTACTTTGCCTTTCGCTTATCTTTCAAGCACTAACTTATTTAGCAGTAGAAAGTCACAGCTAATACCACAAAAATTGTTTCTTTAATCTGCAAAGAACTCGAGATGCTCTAATCTATGCATTTTTAATTATAATGGTGTAAAAATGCTACCAAGCATATTCAGAGCCAGGGACAGGAGCCTCAAAGGTGGAGGCACTGCAGATAGATTTCCTATTGCAAACTGACAATTCCTTTGAGTAACATTTACCTGCACATGCTAAACTAGTGAACCTTCTTCATGACAACTTGCAGTGAATATACTGCTGCAAGGTTGTGTGATCACAAACCTGCCTCCTCACTTGCCCAGACTTCTGTCGATCACTCATTGATCCACAGCCACACAAGCTGCAAAAAGGAAAAAAAAACACTACCACAATATGGAGCTAGAAACCAGTGAGTTCCTGCATTTATAGGGTATTCTTTAAATTCTCCATAAAAAGTCAATTCTAGACACAACTCTAACAAGCTTTATTGACCTCGACTTCAGAGTAAAGAACTGAGCATCAGTAAAGGAGAGATTCTTCTACACAGTTCCCAGAAGTCCCTAATATAGACACTGAGATAAAAGCTGAATCTAGTGATAATTTTAAGTTTCTAGCTTTTACTCTGTATTTGAGTTCTCTTCTCTTCACACTCTTCCTCACTACACAAATTTAAATCCTTTGGGTATGCTTATTTGCATACCTTTATCAATACTTAAAACAGTCTTCTCCACAGCAATAATCCAAGAACAAACCTGAGGAACATGCTGGAAAGTTTCTTCTGATCTGTCATTTTCTACATGCTCTGCAAGCCCGCCTGATAAATGTCTTTTTTGTAATTCCCTTGAGAAATACTTTCTTGAATTGGCACTGAGACAGAATGTATGTTTTTAAAATTGGTAATAAAATTATGTAAGGCACTTACCTAAAAAAAATCCAAACATTTAAATAATTTTCCTACAGAGAAAATACAATTCAGCCACTTATAACAGAGTTCATCTTTTTTTTCCCCATACTTGTAATGAGTTTTAAGTTTTTATAACATAAAGATGATATTAACAAAAAATGTTTCTCAAGGAAAATATCTTTGGTATTAGGATGATCTTCTTATTACTACTCATCCAAAACAATCCCCATAAAGTTTCCCAGGCTCAATAAAACATGCAGTTATTAATTCTATAACTTTTTATATCCAAACATAAACAGAGGAACAACAAATCAAATTTTGTGTGTCAAGACAAAGGCCACTTCAGTTAGTCTAACACAAATATTTGCAAGACTTTTGTCCTTTGAAGGCAGTTTCTTTGTCCAGAACTGAACAAGCTTATTTGCTGCCTGTAAAGCCACAGTATATCCACAAACACAGGCTGAAGGGGATGACTGTGATCACCTAAACTTACCAACTTAGCATTGGCCACCTATCCTCCCTAAAAAGAAACACACAGAGGAATTCAAAGCTACAAAATAATTTCCCAACCTTCTTTAAAAGGAGTGACAACAAAAGAATCATCACTGTATCAGCCATCCTACATGGCAGTGACACATGTAATCAATGTATACAACCTGTTACTGTTGCAGTCATTTGGAATTTTTTTTATATACTTTTGCAGGCTAGGCTCTATAAGCTAAGAGCCTGCCTCAATAAATCAAAATTCAGTTGTTACTTGACAAATGCATGCCTTCAAGAAGTTAAACATCTGCAGTGCCTGCATTTGTGTTCAGCAGTAAAAATATGCCTTGAACTCATTTTCAGACTCTGATCTTCCTCCAGCGTGTTAGCAACCCTTTCTGGATTCCAAAAGCAGCTGTAGCAGTGGCAGCTGCAGAAGACCTGTGTTACTACCTTGCCTGTTCAGCTCCTCTGACACCTCAGTCTTAGCTGCTCAGGGCTTCACTAAATGGTAATGGTCATAGCTGGATTATTCAGTCACCTTGAACCATTCATATTACTGCTTCTGAAGAGGCCTTCCCTATCCTAAACCTGTCCCAAGGTATACTACTTCAAATGTGACCCCATCTGAAGTCTGGTTTCCTTGAGTACAGCATTTAAAACCAAGCTAAATCACTTGTAAACCACAACTCCTTAAAAAGTTATCAAATTACCTTTCCCCAATCAATCATGAAGTTCTAAACTGATATATTTTTGTTTCAAGACTTCACATTTCAGAAAGTAAGATGAATCAGGCACTATTAATGTCTTTAAGTTGACATTTAAAAAGTCAGGGATCAAACTAATATGATTCATAAGCTTTTTTTGCCTTTTTCCCATAGCCAGGAGTTTAAAAGAAATATGATTTGTGATCCACATTTCAATTAAGTGTTTGGTGTTAGTGAAGAGTTTACAGAGTCCTGATAATGTCCCACAGTGATTTATACAATAACAACAGATGGAAAACGGGAAACTGGCAAAATACTAGTAGCATAAGTTGAGCATTAGATGAATAGTTCTCAGCCCTCTTCCTCAAGCTTTACTTACAGTGATACAGCCCAGATTTAAGGACAGGTTACAGAGTCATAGCTTGCTGCTGCAGAGGCAGGAAGATCTTGTTCTCCTCTCCTTTCCCACCTAGTAATGGTTATCTCCACAGCTTACTGGACTTTTCACAGAGCTGCTCTAAATCCCCAACTCTTCCCTTTGGGAGAATGGGAGAGAAGAGGAGAATCTGGCTCAACCAGTTCAAATACATAGTTAGAAGGACTCGGAGGGCTCAAATATATACCAAAGCTTTCTTGAGAAAATGTGCACGGAAACTCCCACATCCATATGTGGCAAATGTTCATAAGCTACACAAGCCACTCCCAATCATCACAGATACCTTTCTGGACTCATTCTACTAGTAGTCAGTTGTAGTTTTCAGATGACATCAAGAGAAGCATTCATAGAAGTCATCTGCCTGCATGAAGACAAGCAAGAGCTGGAAAGTGCAAACAATAGCTCTCCACTGCCTAAGGCAGTAGTTTTATGGCAGTCTAAGCCTATTTAGCTGCTAACTACACTCATATAGCATCATCTTCAGCCTGACACCTCTGTTGACTGGACAAGTCACATGTTTCAGCATGCTAAAGAAACAGAATTGCTTATAGTTCGTTTAGCAAATTAGTTTACACAAGATTGAAGTGTGGAATGGTTCAGCAAAGGATCTAGCAAGCATCACCACTGGCAAAAGAAAAAGGGATGCAATTAGCATGGCCAAGAGTTAGCAACTTACATTTCTAAAATCCTATAGCCTGAGATTCAGTGCTCTCTCTAGAATTCTAGTGTCAGAAATGAGGAATGTTTGAAGCTATTCCAGTAACTGAAGGCCCTAAAATAGTTGCAAGTGGGAGGAAATATGATTACCACGAAAAGAAAAAAAACTAGGGTTATCTCAAACTGACTAAACATCCTCACATTTTCTTCTTTCCAATCTAAAGCCAAACGTTTATTTTCTTCATGAAAGCTGAGACTGTTTCCCGTAAGTCTGGAAACAGAATTTGAACTCCACAAATTGTGATTCATTTGTTCTAAGAAGTGATATCTATTACACTGGCTTGTGATATCTTATAGGAATTGCAGCAAATACACTTTCTTATCTTAAACTCGGCAAAGGAGTAGTTAGTCTGTTCTGTCATGTTTCCCATAATATTGAAATGGTGATGATTTAGGCAAACACTGGCTATCTTAATTTCATTTTGTCATGACTTGAGTCATGTGCAATACTAGCTAATGCATGCTGCAGTAAATGCAGCATGCACCAGAAATCTCACAAGGCTTTTGTGGTTCCCTGCGGTAGCAACTGAGTGGCAGGACTGAGAAAATCCGCTATGCCATGGCTCTTACGCAACTACACTGCTAACCAGGTAGGTCAAGGACATCTTTCTCCTCTGGTTATTCCCCAGTTTGCATTGGTGAAGTTTAAGCTCCCAACAGAAGCAGTGAATCTTCTAATGCCCCACTGCCTCCACTAAGGGTTCTACATTTCTCCCAGTTTATCACTGCTTTGGTACTCTGTTTTGAACCACAAAACTCTAGCTCCTGTTCTAGCATCCTCCTTTGTTGAGACAATCACAAATGTGCAGATCTGAGCAGTAAGAACAATGTAAACCCTGCTCAATAAAGAGAAATAAGAGCATTCTCATACGCCTGTACAGTTCAGGACTTCTGGAAGCTCCTAAGGTTTACTCATCAGCTCTAGAAATTCCTACAGAGTTTGTGATTAATACAATATTCCAACTTGTGTGTTTGAAGATATGGTAGCTTTAAATGGAATATCCTTCTTTGGTAAAACATGCATTCTTTATCCTTCAGGTATAAGATTATGTCTTTGTCAACACACTGAATACACAAAAACACAGAGAAGGAAGACTGTGCTTCCTGTTAAAGAAAGCTATGGAGTAGTGGGACACAAGATGAGCACCACATCACAGGAAAATCTTTGAATGCCAGTGAAAAAACAAAGCCAACCAATCAAATCAAAACCCTTACAACTAAAACTTACACCAAGCTTTCTTCCCTTACCTTGCATGTCATTTATGCTGTACTGAGAACAGCCCTCCTGCCCCTCAGTCTTCTTGGCAGACATGTGATGTTAGCAAACTCCAGACTTACAAGTGTGAAAGAAGATTCACAGTTTATGCGTTTCAGTACTGTGCTGGTGTTGATCCATTTTCTCCGTTGTGTAGTCTCACGCTATTACCAGAATCTGTTCTGTCACAGCTCTCCACTGCTTTTCTAACTATGGAGACTGACACTTTCACTCTCCATACATTGTCAGGCACAATTCAGCATATTCTGAACACTGGTACAGGACACTAACTCCATTAATCAGGAATTCACCCTTTAATCAAGAATGAGTTATGGTCCCAGTCATCAGCCTGAGATTATTACCATGCCTATTCCTCCACGAATGACAATGGCCAGTCTTTTAAAACAAGTTCATTTAGATAACTCATGTGTTGTCAACCACTGGTTTTCAGCAATCAGTACCACAAAGATAGAAAACAAGACATCACCTTATGCCCAATGCTTTGAAACAGCTAGCAAAGCTATGACCTGCCTTCATTTGCCTGCTGTCCTCAGCACAGTCCATACACACCCACTTAAGTTCCCTCTTGAGTCAGTATCAGAAGAGTATGCCCTCTGTTTTAACCACAGCCTCTTCACCTGTGCTCTAACATCCAGCAGCTGCTCACAGCACACACCACAGTACTCAAAAACACCAGTAAAGCTCTGGGCATACCTCAGTGATACTCAGTAGAAAGGTTTTTTCAGTTGTGCAGGGAAGCGTGCCGAAAGTGAGAGGCTTTCAACTACTGCCTGGTGAGGCCAGGAGATACACCAAGAATTCAAGCTGTATCAGTTTGTTTTAGGGAAACACTTTCTAAATTTGCCTACAACCTTTGTTCCAAGCAGTAGTAAGCTTGAGAAAAATCCAATCTAATACCTTGCCCTAAAACAAACCCTATTTAGTCAAAGAGAAGCACTAAGCAGGGAAGACTGAGATTGCTTTGACAGGTGAGAAGCTGACTGGAGATGCCTTGATCCTAAATGACTTTTTACATATATCGTAAACAGATGTTTACAAAGCTAACTGGAACACACCAGTTTACAATTTCGTCCATTCCTGTGCTCCAATAGCAGGTATAACTTTGTGATGCAAGTACAACGCAAAGACACAGCTCACAGTTTCTGTTTTCATTCAGAAGTTCAGCAGCAGCAGGGAAATCAGCATTACGGCCATCAGACACAGAAAGCCTGGGCTTGTTGAAGGAAGATGTCCTTCAAGAACAGAAAATGGAAGACAGTAAGAATCTCTCTCCATTTGGTTGCTTTGTTGCAAAGTACTAGAGTTCATTATAGACAACTCCTGGCAGTCAGGTACACACAAAAGAACTGAATCCAATTGTCAGGTCCCAAAGAAACAGGCAAGTAACATGATCTTCCTTCTCCCTTTTCTGAGCCATAAGTGATGCACCTGTCGCATTACTCACCACAAGCAATCAAAAGACAAATATATTTGATTTACAATCAGGATGGTGGGATTAGATCATACAACCTTCAGTTTTTCTGTTCTGTAAACTGCCAGTATCCTCTACAAAAGCTGGCTCCGGAATTATAAGACTAAGCTGAACACTCTGCTTGAAGTACCATTTCTAAGACTAGATCTCTTTGGAATTAGTAATCTCCACTTTTATTTTGAGACATGCCATATTTCTGAGGACATAAAAAAAAAAACCCTTTTCCCTCAGTTTCCTGGAGTCGAAAGTTACAGTATATTGCCAGTGACTGGTACAGCTCTACAAATGCCAAGTACCTCATTTTTTCTAACAGGCATATAACGTAGGTGTGTGAGAAAACAAAGATAAGATGACATTTCACTAATAGCGTCAATCAGCAGATAAGCTTGCTGTCACTACATGCACGGCCCAGAATTAAAAACTGCACAAACCTAAAAAAAAGAAAAGCACAAACCAAATAGGTCATTAAAACAGATTCTTTGTTTTCAACAGCTGGTGATGTTTATGCTCCTATGAAATGAAGGACGATCACTTCAGAACAACATACATAAACTTGCTAGAACAGGATTTTTCCCAATTATTCTGCCCAGTCCTGTCACTGCATGGCCTTAGACATGTGTAGCCTACCTACACAACTTACTTTACACAGGAAAAAAAAATTTCCAAAGATCTAACAAGAGTTTACCTGCTGAAAAAGGCAGTAACTGTAAATTGATGATGTTTCCCTGCAGTGGCACAAATGTCACACCCAGCTTCTGTCTGCTTAGAAAAGACTGGTCCCTAACCAAATTTTGAAACCAAGTACTCTAACACAATGGTCTCAAAGTGCAAGACAACTCATTGATATGTGTGACAAAAGCATTCTGTAACATTAACAAACAATATTTTCAGTGTTTACTGCATCTTTACCTTGTCCTTCCTTAATTTCTGGATGTTTTTTTAATAATGCACATACCAGTAAGGCAGTATCTGTACGTAACTGATAAATACATGTAAATGTGGGATGGATGCTTAACAGGTTATTTTACTGCAAGGCATGTGCAGCCAAAAACAATTGGAGACAACATCTCCAGCAAGTAGCAGCTCCATTTCTGTGACCAGGGTTTTCTTTTCTCCTACTGAATAAACAGTATTCCCTCATTTTCCTAGAAGCCACTAAGTTAACATCACACTACACCAAACTTTTGCACTCACAAGATAATTTTGGGGTTCTTTCCCTCAAACAATCAGCTCAACTCGGAGCTCTCCTCAAAGGTCTGCCAACATGAAAGAACTCTTATCAAATTCACTGTGCTTCGGGCAGCAGGACCCGGTCAGTTTCACTCCATTGCTGGCATTTCAGAGGACTGGAATGCGTGGTGGTTCCTGTGTTTTCATTCAGGCTGGGGCTTTTTCCCACCTCAGTGATTTCAAACTTAAGTTCCTCAGGAAAACGCAACTAACCTATCACTAGAAGAAGTATTAGAAAACCATACTATGATAAATGACGTGCTTGACAAAATATTACGTGGCCATAATAAAAAAACAAATAGAACTAAAGAACTATCAAATAAAGCATATTAAACCTCTTATCACTTCGCAAAAACCGAGGTAAGAGATAAGGATAATATGGCAGAACACAGAAGGCCAGATGCCTAGGCCCGCACCCAGCTCTTCATCCTCACCCAACGCAAGCGCTGCGGACCCCTCAGAGCCTCTCAGTGGTGGGCTCACAACACACAGGCGTCCCGGCAGCAAACTCAGGGCGCGGAGATGACGGGAGACTTGCAGTGAAATCTACCAGGCCTGACCACTCGGGAAGGCCGGACCCGGACCGCCGGCAGCGCCGCGAGGGGAACGGCTCCCAGCCTCAATGCTGCTTGTCGCAGGAGGACCTTCTTCCCCCTCCCCGGTTAGGAGATGAGAAGACCAGAACCAGCGGGCGCGGCCTTTCCTACTGACCTGCCGGAGGCGGCTCTCCCTTGGGGCCGAGGGGTCGCCCGACGGAGCTAGCTCCCCTCAGCCCGCGCAGCCGCTGCCGCCTCCTCACGCGTAAGCCGTATTACCACTCCCCCAGCCAAAATAGAGTCCTCCGCCCCCGCCTCAACGCAGCTCTCTCGCTTTCCCGGGAAGAAAACCCCCACATAAAAACCCACAGCCAGGCCAGGAGCGGCCGCAACCACACCGCTCACTCGGCCGCCTCAAGACAAGAACTCGAACATTGCAGAAGGAACTATTTTCTCACCGCAGGCGGAAGCACACCATCTTTATACGCACGCGCACCTGCGTGGGACAATTTTAAAGGGGAGCCGGCGCGCGGGACGCGAGGTATGCTGGGAGTTGTAGTCTACCTACCTCGCGCCGGCTGCTCCAGTAGTTAGCCGGTCTCGCGCCGCACGCGGCGACGCTCTGCCCCCTCGCTAGATCCCACCCAATGAGCGGCCTCGCTGGGCGGGGTGAGGATGTTGGGGGGGCCGCTCCCCCTCTGCTGCTGTTCGCGCGGGAGGCGGGGCGCGCGGGGTGGGGCCGGGCCGGGCCGCGGCCGGCGGCGCCCGGAGTTAGTTGTTGCGCGCGGGCGCGGCGGTCGCAGCCCGTCCCGGGAGTCGTTTTCTCGTCGGGGCCCGGCGGCAGCCGGCCCGTGACGAAACCTTCTCAGTGTAGCTGTGGCTGCAGTCTCCTCCTCGTCGCCTGTCCGTGGGAGGCGCCGCGGGCCCGGGGAGCCCCCTACTAGGTGAGGGGCCGGTCCGAGTGTGGGGGCGAGAGAGGGCTGTGAGGGGAGGCTGTGGGGCGGCGGCCTCGCGTCCTGCTCGCGCCGGCTACTGGGATTTTCTCGGCGGGGCCCCGGTCGGGGGCGGCGGGTAGGGGCCTGAAGCGACTTGGCGGGTGTGAGAGGAGCGGTCGGGCATAACCGCCGCTTGCTCTCATCTCCCGAGGGAGTCCCTTCCCACTCCTCCGCCCCGTCCTGCCGCGGCGCCGGCGGGTGGCCGCTGGTCGCAGCTGCGCCCACAGGGTCTGGCCGGCGCCGGCAGCCGCCCCGGCCCCCTCTTCCACTGGGTCGTGTGACGCCTTCGTCCCCAGCTGCGTCGGACGCTGGGCCCCCGGTCCTCCGCCGACAAGCCCTCCGCCCGCGGCAGCACCGGGGTTGCCTACACGTCGGCTGGAAGTTTTGCGACGTGACCCTGCACTAAGTACGGTGTGCTGGAGTCTGTTGGGGAGCGCCGAGTGGAGTGGGCACCTTCTAGGAATCGCATTGCCAGAAAGTGGCTGCGAGTGCCGGGGGATGCGGTCTCTGTCGGGGCTCTCCTCGCTGTGTCATTACCGCGAATTCCTGACATGAAAGACTTTACGCGTTAGTGTGTACGTGTATAGCCACATTCCAGCCTGCCTTCGGGCTTTGCTTCCTTCCCTTTTCTCTTGAAGGTTATTCTGGACTTTCAGTTAGGTCGGTCAGTTTGCCTGTTTTATTGTGGCTGGAGTTGAATCCGAACTGGGATTTGCATTGCGACAGCAAGTGAAACGGTGTAAATACCTTGCAGTGGTTTAGTTACTCAGTAGGCAGCTGGTACCTAACACAGAACGGCCAGGCTGCTTCTGGGTGAGCTTTGGGAGGAGGAGCGTTGCCTGGTGGGTTTCTGACCTCCTATTTGATAGGGGATCTTTCTTGGAGAACTTAAGTTTCTGTTTTCTTTAGGCTCTTGCCGTTTCATTTTGTAGAGCGTGGCTTGCATTCTTCTTCAGACACTTTTTAAACGGCTCCGGAATATTCCCCCTTACTAGTCATAGCTGTCCAGTGTCTGCTAAAGCACTTTGTTCAAGGATTTTCGGGGATGAAATAATACGCACAATGGATGGGCAGGAAGGAAAGAACAGACAGCTGTTTTAGAAGCCAAGACTTTGTGGAATTCCAATAGTTCTATAGTTAGAAAGTTTATTTAAACTTGTATAAAATGGCCAGTTGAACAGCCTTTCTTACAAATTACATGCATTTAGTTCTCTGTGACTTCTGTTGAACTTACAACCTCACCTAGACAGTTCGATTCCAGGGGTGCAGCAGAGCAAGTAATGCTTGTGGATGTTTTATTTGGTGGCTTTGACTAGTTAGAGCTCTTAATCTAGTTTCATATGGGCTTAAAAGGTTTTGTCTGTAAAGGGACTAAGATGATTTATCCAGATGAAGCATCTTCCTGGCAGAGTTACTGCTCCAGTGTGTTTTTGGGAAAACCTCATTTTGGTCTCTAAAATGTAGCAGTATGCAAAAAGTGAATTACCAGTTTTTCCATGAGTAACTTTCCATGATTAATCTCATGTATTCATTTCATGATGGATTTACCTTTTTTTTAGGATATCTCATGTATATAACTTAGTTCATAGACTTCCGGAACGACTTTCTTGGACTGTGTTCAAATGTCTCTTCCTCACCTGAGCAGCACTGGCAGGTCCTGTATGATTCAGGAGCCTGTGCAGGAGGTACCAGCTGCAGAGCAAAGAGCCAGCAGGCTTTCCTGCCTGACCTTTCTGCTAGTAGGCACTTTCCCCCAGCTCCATACATGTGTAAATGAGTAGTTGATAAGAGATCAAGCCTCACTCAGGGACCCAAAGCTTGCATTTCCTTCTATTTTAGAACATATATTAACTGTGTAAGTAAATACAGGTTTATTTTGAAACAATAGCATCCCCTGTGTGTTGCTAAGTCTTACAGTTGCTTCATCAAGAGGATAAGCAAATATGAAAAAATACTATCTCAACTTCTTAGGTAATTTGTGTTTGTGATTTCCCAGCTCTTTAAAGATCTCCTTGCAAGCATATTTACCAAAAGCTGTATTCTTTTCTGTTTACTTCCTGGCTAAAGGAATTGGTTGGAATCATTCCTTTAAAGAAAAGCAAGGGAGGTATGCTCTTGGACTAAATGGCTTGTAAATGTTTTCTTGCTTAAACAAGATAGTAGAATATCAAAGTATCTGTTGTAAGTTACCGATTAAAGCCACAGACACTGGTAGTCACTGCTAACATTCTGTATCATGCTACAACAACCATGTATGTGAAAAGCTTACTGCAAGCTCACAAGTTCCAGCATGTTTTCTGTCTTATTTCTGAATTTACACTCCTATACCTCTACTTTTCTTTTCCTGTTCAGTCTTTGCTCTTTGATTTCCCTTTTATCTACAGCTGCCCCTCATCCCAGTTTAGAATTGGACTCTCCCATTCCTGCTAGCTATCCATGTTTTCTTTATACTTTCCTCTGAAAGGATCTGAAGCTTTACTCCTTGCCACTGCTTTCTTGTTCCAGCTGCTTTCTGACGAGATCGGGTTTCAGGTTTTGGTAACTCAGTAGTCTTTTCTCTGAGTGGTTGCTGGATCCTCTTTTCACCAGTCCTCGAAAGGAGAGCCCAGAGCTCTGAACTGGGGATTGAGAGGTACAGATCCCAGATGAGGTCTGTCTCCTGCCAGCTTCCACACTGTTCCCACTTCCTGTGCTGTTGCAGCTCCTAAGGAATCCTGCCGAGCTGCTCCCTCCCGTGTAGTCAGTGTGTCATAGCTGACATTCGGGTACGGGCAGAGTATCAAAATGCAAATGACACGGGTAAAACGAGGAGATGGAGTTACACTCATGAAAAGCACTGTGAACATTGGGGAGTTTGTGTGACATGTAAAGAGATCAAAAAGAAAACATCTGACTTGGGGAAACTGAAAATAAAACTTGTATTTCTTCTGTTTGTGTGATTATTCTGGATGTTTTTAGCTTTCTTAGAGTACAAAAATCCTGATCTGTAAAATGTCTTTTGGTTTATTAGTTGAAGCAAACTGAAAGAAATAATGTCATGTCATTCACAAGCCCTGTGTAGCATTTCCTGGCTGTTTGTGGCAGCCAAAATTCACCAGTGAGGCAAACCCCACTTCTCTATGCTTGTAAAGCAACGCAGATTTTGGAAGAGTCATGTGACCCCAGTCCACAGCCAAGGAAAGAGGTTCAAATTCTTCATGCTAGTACCAGATGATGTTGATGGAGCATTAGTGCCGCTGTCTGCGATTGCATCACCTGTGAGAGGCTGGTACTGAGACTTGTTGGCAGAGTTTTAATTGGCATTACCAGTTCTCCTACCCTTCAGTGCTCCACATGACTGCTGCTTAAGCACTAAACGGTGTGCTGAGATTTACATTGTCTTAAGGCTGAAATACTTCCATTGTTTCACACATATCAGCACAATAATGTAGCGTTTCCATTTCCATGCAGTTTTAAAGGGAGAGTGGGAAAATGCAGACCACACTGGAGCAAGACTAGCTGGTTAACTTCTGCTATCTTAAAGCACGGTGAAGTGGAACCTGTAAACAGCATGCACTGAGAAAAATAGGAGAGCTTTGCTGTTTCTGCAGTGTTACTGACAGGGATTAATGACTTGATTTTGCTTGGTAACAGTTCTAATTAGTTGTCTGATATTTGAGCTGCAATTTCAATAAACGGTGGTTTAGTATTGTAGGCTCTGTGTTTCCTCTGGGGTTTTCCAAATCATAGGCAGAAATTATCAACCATGAGAAATTTTCAGTCTTTTCTCCTAAGATAGATAAGTGGCTGAGTCACTAAAGCAATTTCTTTCCCTGTGTGTCTAAGTGTATGGAGCTGATTTGAGATTGTCTGGTTGTTGAAAATGTGAATAGAGGAAAACTAGGCAGTGGGTGTAGATCTGAGGTCACTTTCTTTCAACTGATGTTCTTATGGGACCCCATCAACTCTTACGAAAGTTACCACGTTAGCTCAATGAGTTATGAAACAGCTTTACCACAAATGTTTCTGGGTTTGTTTATTCAGATGACACCAAGAGCAATAATTTTTCCATCCAGAACCTGGTTCACTGTTCTCTCCTCCCTGTAATCATGTATTGCTATGTGGGAAAAGTACAAAATCAGTTTTAAACTGCTTCACTTGGAGAAGTATTTTTGTAATTGACCTGTAAATGGCTTGAGTCTATGATTCTGGGGACAATTGTCAACCTGATTTGTTTATTTTTTCTGTGAGCGCTTGGAAAAATGGTTCCAAGTAGTAGGACCCTCACCAGGCTGTCTGCTGATACCTGCTATGTATGGGCCTTGACTCCATCTGAGATGCTTTACATGAATTATAGGAGCAGTAACTAAGAGCGCAGTGATGTTGATAGAACATCTGTACTTAGATCACCAAGTAGTTGTGGTTGTGTTTAGAAGATGTGTAAATAGTGTGAGTAGAAAGTATTTAACAGAATTAATTTACTATCTGTACCTCAAAGTGCCTTAAGAGTTCACAGCTGTTCTTATTTCAGAATCTTATTTAGTGAGGTTAGAACAGAAGATGCTTAATTTCTTTATAAAACATTCAGCATAGAGGGGAAAAATATGTTATCGTTTTAAAGTGCAAAACAATTAGAAGTATTACCTGGGAAATACATATTTAAATCTTTCCATTTGTAGGCTTTATCCCACATTTTCTTAAGAGTAGTGTTCAGCCAAACTTACAAGCACTTAAATGCTGAGAAATGCCCAACCTCTTAATGCACTCACTCATGACTGCAGGAGACAGTTTTGGTGAAGTTTTTGAAATCACAGTAAACAAATGTATAAAAATCCTGCCAGGCTAAACATTGTAGGCTTCTAGCAATGCTGGTTTTAGTAACATCGTGCCTGAGACACCAGTTCAGAGTGGTGCTAGAAAGTGTGGTGACTTCATAAAGTTATAACTATTGCAGAAAATATTTCTACTAGCACATAATTGGCCAAATGCAGCCTTCTTGGTGTTTAAGCAGGTCTGGATTATTGTGTTGTTTGATAGAGGTTCTGTAGGAAAATTACTTAGCAACACATTCATAGCTTGAACTTGCATGGTTTTGTAAAACCATTAAATAAGTGCAGATCTCACTGAAAAAAATGTTCTTTATTGGATACAAGCCTGTGTTTATACAGGCTTCTCTACAAAACTCACCAAAGGAAAATGACAATATATAATAGATGTAAATTCTCCATATATTTATATCCATTTTTCCATCTCTCAGGCTCTTACTGTCAGAAAAACCTTTGGGTGCATTTAAAAGATGTTTAAATGTATGCTATAAACAATCCTAGACACCCTCTTATATGTATAGCCCCTTTTTGTAAGTCCCTGTGCATATCACAGATGCTCTTGCTATTGTCTCAGCTGCCAAGTAGCCTCTTAGTGAGCATCCTTGTTTTGTTTTTGTACTTGTTGGTGACCCTTCTGTGAGCTTTCTTTCGTGTGCCAGAAGAAAGGAAGAACAGCAAAAATATATATAATCTCCCCTGAAATTAGGCAGTAAATTTAGAAACAAGCATGTTTGAAGGTTATAGAGATACTTAAAACAAATGCTGTAGTTCTTGAGCTGAAAGTAACACCTCTATCCCTCAGGCAAGTTTTGACTTTCTACCTTCCACTAGCCCTTAATACCCTTGTACAGAGTAACCACTGGTCCTGTTTGGAGCTCCACTAAAATCATTGATTGCCTCTTTAAAGACTGAGTATTGCTTCAATAAACTTTGAAGTTTAATGGAAATATATGCAAGCTCAGAAAGTGTAAATATTAGTATATTCATTTTCCATGGAGGTGTAAGTCATGCTATGTAATTGGTTTTCCATTTGCTTTAAGCCTTGCTAATTGTCTTTTTCATCCTTTCTCATCCATATTGGGTAGTTTTGCTTAAAAAGTAGGTTGCACAATATTCTCCAGTCTCAGACTTTAAGTCTGTAACTATCTGGTTAAGGAGTGTGACTCCTGCTGTTAGGAATGATCTTTGGAAAAGAGAGTTTATTTAATAACTTTTGTACTGTAAACTGTAGACATTCCTGGGTTTTAGAAGCAGGGAGATAGCTCATAGTAAAGTTGTAGAGAATGTGGTGCACACTCTGTGTGATCAGTTACACATACTTTGATCACGCAGCAGTTTGCAGCCCGGTATAGTCATTGGAACAATTTGCTGAACTTGGTGTTAAATATACATCCAACACATAAATGTTGGCTCTTTGACAGCTTTATTTCTGCAAAACTCTGTTTTCAGGGTGGTGCAGAGTTTTTAGGTTTGTGTTGTTGGGTTTTTTGTTTGTTTGGGGTCGGTGGTTGGAGGGTTTTTTGTTGTGGTGGTTGGTTTGGGGCTTGGGGTGAGTTTGTGGTGTTTGGGTTTTTGGTTTTTTGGGTTTTTTAAAATGGGATTTTTTGTTCGCTTGGGTTTCTTTATTTAAAATAATGGGGCTTTCAGGTTGCTAGCAAGAAAGTCTCAAACCTGGTCTGCTAGTGAAAGTATCAGTATATGTCTTTAGAGTGTGACAGTAAGATTTGGAAAGTAGTAGGGCAGGGCTTCTGAAAATGAGGCAGACTCATACTGACAGGTCACTATCTTTGCCTAGAAAAGATTGCTTGGAAAGTGCAAAAAGCAAAGGCATGTTAAGACAGAACTTGCTGAAGCCTGAAGTGCTGCTGTGCCTATGAATGTTGCCTAGTCAGTATTTCTTGTACAGCAAAGGCTAGAGAAAATGTCAGCATAAGAATAGCTGAGCATGTATTTCATTTACCCTGAAATCTGTATTGGTTCTGGCTGCCATATCATAAATGCCACCTTGCTACATGGACCTGCTGGCAGGTGGGGTGCTGGTTCATGGCTCCTTACAAGTTAACCCACTTACCTTCTGAGAGTGGGAGCCGGTCTCTTCCAAAGCTACCTCTTTAGGAGAGCTGCTCAGGGGCTATATAGTACATCAGGAGCAATGTTGCACTCTGGTACATGAAGTACCTGTTTTTAGCAGTAGATGTAGAGAGATACTGTTAGTAACAGTTGCCATGAAAAATCTCCTGCCAAAGCTTCCCGGGTTTAAGGTGAGACTGAACAGCAACTAGACCAAGATTCCTCAGCTGTACTTGAGCTTTTGGTCACGGTGAGTTCTGTGCAATTCTCTCTGGTTTTCTGCCTGTTGGAATGTGAGAAGCGTTTGATTGTTTTGTGTAGTGGCTTTCTAAGAGAGAGGCTGGATCAGGTTCCTGTCTGGAGTTGCCACTCAGCATCAGTATGCAATTCACGAGCTACGCTCCAAATACAGTACTGCACATCACAATAGATTGCATAATATTCTAAATAGAAGTGGTGCATTTAAAAAAAAAAAAAAAAAATCTGTTCTTCTCCTTTCCCCTGCCCCCCCTCCTTGGTTTTGTTGGGTTGTTGTTTTTTTTTTTTTCTTTTTTCACAAGGCTGTAATTTTTCTTTGTAGTCCCTGATGGCGATAACATTACAGGCTTTTTGCCTCCTCTGTCCTTTCCAGATTGGCTTCATTGCTTATGGTTGTACATTATCTTTGTTTATCAGTGTAAATCAACAGAGCTATTCCTGAACAATGGAGATAGCAATAGACAGAGCTTTTGAAGGCAAATTTGCAGACTGAGAAAGAGTGTTGTATAGAAACATGTTGAAAAAGATAACCAGCACAGGTTATCCGGGGTTCTGTTCAGCCCCCTGCAGAGGACATTATGGAAAAAGCTGTCTAATAGTGTGCTCTAAAACATTCCTACACAGCTGCCAGGGCACCTGATGGAAAGTTCATGCATACACTAATAATTCTTGTGGGAAATAACAGCAAACAAGTGAAATACCAAAGCAACAGCATTTAAATACAGATGGGAATTAGATTTCTTAAGATTTCAAATATTATATAATTGAGGTTTTTTCCCCTAGAGTCGAGTACCTGCAGTTCTTTGCATATTAAGTCAGTCTGTCTACACAGAAAGCTGACTTTGTGTGCCTTCGTGTAAAAGTTATTAAGCATCCAAACAAAATTAAATATGTAGAATGCAGAAGGAAATATTAATCCATGTAATGAATAATGTCATGTTCAGTGGTGAGTACTGCTCACTGAGAGGGGGCTGTAAGTTCAGCCAGTAGTCTGAAATTTAATTATATGGATAGCACACTGAAATTTTTCTTATAAGAAAGATTGCTATAGAATCAGTAACTTTGGAAAAGACTTCCACAAGTCCAGCCATTAACCCAGCACTGCCAGGTCCGTGTCCCTCAACAACACATCTACATAGCTTTTAAATCCTTCCAGGATTGGTGACTCCCACTTCTCTCGGCAGCCTCTTCCAGGACTTGACCACTCTTACAATAAAGAATTGTTCCTAATATCCAACTGAAACCACTCCTGGCACAGCCCGAAGCCATTTCCTCTTGTCCTATTGCTTGTTACCTGGGAAAAAAGACTGACCCCTATGTCACTCCAACCTCTTTTCAGGGGTTTGTGGAGAGAGATGATGTCCACTGTGCCTTCTTTCAAGACTAACCAAGTTTGGTTCCCTCAGCTGCTCCTTGCCAACCTGTTCTCCATACTCTTTCACCAGTTTACCAGCTTTGTTGCCCTGCTCTGGACCTGCTCCAGCATCTCAGTGTCCTTCTTGGAGTGAGGGACCCAAGGCTGAACCCAGTATTTGAGGTGTAACCTCACCAGTGCTGAGTTAGAGAGGCATGATTACTACCCTACTCCTGCTGTCTAAAAAAGTTGAACTTTTCCCCTCAAACAACAACCACAAAAAAGGTTGAACATGTACTGGCAAAAGTAAGTGCTCTCCTTTTCCAGACATCCTAGCATTGCTGCAGGTTAGGGAATGCATTATAGATGAACATTCATGTGGGGAGTCACTGATCAAAGCCAGTCTCTACAGCAGCTGGATGTGTCCTCCTGGATTTCTATTGCTTGTAATGATTGAGGTGCTTGTCTGTATTTGATGTGATATGGGAATGATTTTGATTGCGATTTAAAAACTTTGCTGCTTTCCTTTTTGTGAATGTGAAGCAATAGACGGTTTCTTGTAATTTTTAGTTGGTTTTCTCCTGCCAGTTTACAGAATATCTGTAACTTGGATATTTGAAATCTGGAGATGTCATCTGCTTCTAGCTTAGTTGATTTTGCCACATGGTTCAAGGTTTCTTTTCCATCAGTCTTCTGAACTTTCCCAGAAGTTTTGGGGGTAATTATTCTGCAGGGAAGATAAATGTATGTTAGATGTATATGTGTTCATTGGATGGTGTATGGTAAAATATTTACCCTGCCTGCATTATCTACAAGTTCTGGAAAAAATATTTCCAATGGACAGTTAACAGCCTGGGCAACCTCTGCGTCCTTCTAGGACTACTCAGTACAGGACCTACATGTACGGTTGCCATTCTATACCTCTAACAGTTTCTCATGAACATCTCTTTTCTTTGACAGTGGTGCTTTTATCTAGTTTAGAAGGGACAGCTGTCAAACCACAAAAAAGAAACTGTTCATTACATGGAGAGATAGAACTAAACCTCAATTTGTATTCTGAGAGCTTAAAAAGTACAAGGAGAATGGACAATCATATCTTCACAAGGTGCCTTTCTCAGGCTGATAAGGAACTCGCTCTATACATCACATTAGCTCATCACTTTCATATCCTTGAGTCTACATGACAGTGTCATTTAACAACAGAAAATACACCAAGAGCAAAAGGGATATGAGTCTTGAAATTAATTTAGTAGTACCTGAAGAGTCAAAAATCCAGACCTTTGTATAAGTTTAAAAAAAAAAAACCAACAAAAAAAAACACCCCCAAAACTGAAATATGAAATCTTTGTTTTCTCAGTGAGAGAGAGAGAAAAGAGTGAAGACTTCTCAGTAATAACTAGCACTGCTGTGCTAGTGGGTGCAACCCTACCATGTCTGCACTGTTTTAGGGAGTTTGCTGGACCTGTGATAAACATTTCCTTTTGGAGAAGCTGTACACAGTGGGAAAGTAGAGGGAACATAATCTCTTCTGCCTCTTTAAGATGCGTTGGAATAAATGTCTTTTTGAAAGGGTATTTTTAACATATTTTTCAGATGAGCAATTCTCTTGAGCTTTGTGATTTTTTATTACATGACTGTTTTTCAAGTTCTGAGCGTGACCTCAGGTTTATATTTTGGCTTTAGTGAAGTATTTGCTGCTTGTAGCCCTGTAAAAGCAAAGACATTTTCCTGTCTTCGATCTCTGCAAGTTCTATAGTCCCCCATAGTTCATGTGGGAGGCTTAAATGTATAATCTTTTGAGTAAAAAACATTTTCCTTACTACTTGCAAAATTTGAAATAATTGTAAATTCTGGAGAAGATATTGACAGAAACTGTGGAAACTGCTGATTTTTTGAGCTTTTGTTCAAACTACTAATTTTCTCTGCTTTATTTGGTTTTTTGCTTCTTCATTAGAAGCTAGTGGACAAAACAAACTTGGCGCTGAAGGATCTGCTTTGGTATATGGGAAGAAAGTGATGACTTGGAAAAAAAGAACATGCCTTTTTGGGGGAAAAAAAAAAAATATCCTTGAAGGGAAGGCACAATTTTAGGCACTGTGGCTTATTTCTTTTTTGGTTGGGCAAGCTAGTCAGTTCTGGTGTTTTCATGCACCAAATTCTACCAATTCGTATCTGACATGAAGTGATAAATTTTTAGGTCTATAGAAAGCAATTCTTAAGCAATCCATTTTAGTGTTTCTGAAAGGTAAGTTAGGGAATTTCTGTTCCTAGTTGAAGAGGACTGTCTAGTTGGGTAAGAGGGACCTTGACAGGCTGCAGGCTGCATAGATGGACAGAGTCCAACGGCGTGAGATTTAACAAAGCTAAGAGCAGGGTCCTGTACTTTGGCTACAACAGCCCCATGCAGCGCTACAGGCTGGGGACAGAGTGGCTGGAGAGCAGCCAGGCAGAAAGGCACCTGGAGGTACTAGTCGACAGCAGCTGAACATGAGCCAGCAGTGTGCCCAATGACATCCAGGCTTATGTCAGGAATAGTGTGGCCAGCAGGACCAGGGAAGTCCTTCTGCCCCTGTACTCAGCACTGGTCAGGCCACACCTTGAGTGCTGTGTCCAGTTCTGGGCCTCTCAGTTTAAGTAAGATGTTGAGGTGCTTGAACGTGTCCAGAGAAGGGCACCAAGGCTGGTGAGCGGCCTGGAGCACAGCCCTGTAAGGAGAGGCCGAGGCCGAGGAGCTGAGTATGTTCAGCCTGGAGAAGAGTAGGCTCACGGAGGAATTTGTTGCTGTCTACAACTACTTGAAAGGAGGCTGTGGCCAGGTGGGGGTCAGTATCTTCTCCTAGGCAAACAGCGACAGAATGAGGGGACACAGCCTCAAACTGCATCGGGGAAGTTTAGGCTGGATGGTTAGGAAGAACTTCTTCACAGAAAGAGTGATTTGCATTGGAATGGGCTGCCCAGAGAGGTGGTGTGGTCACCTTCCCTGGAAGTGTTTGAAAACAAACTGGATGTGGTTCTTGGTGCCATGGTTTGGGTCGTTAGATAATGTTGAGGAATGTGTTGGACTTGAAGGTGATCTTGAAGGTCTTTTCCAACCTGATTGATTCTGTGATTGTAAATATCTTTGGCCATGAAGAGTTTGGACAGACATGATCATTCCACACAATGCTGCTATGAAATCCACAGGTTAATAAAAGATTTATCTCCAAATCAGCTTTTTAGTCTGATTGGGAAAAAATGTGTTCTGCAAACTTTGATTAGAAGAGGAGACGCTTTTTTTATGCTCTACAGCCTAGGAACTGTGTGAGCCCAGATTTGTCTGGACATGTACAAGTTTATCTTACACATTTGTGCTGAAGCAACTCTTAATTCTGGTTTAGGAAGGATTGTTAAATCTCCAGTGATATTCATATCTTGGGAAGAGGCTGTTTTATCTGCAGAGCATTGTAGCAGAAGCTAACGGTGATTTAAAAGCTCCTCAAGCTCCCCGTCACAGCATGTGAACCTGTCTGGGGAGTTTAACTCAAGTTCCCATCTCTTTCCAGACATTTGGTCTGACTTTGGTTTGCTAATTTTTTATTCCTTTGAAGTGCTGATTGAGGAAACATGTAATGAGTATCCCAGCTGGCGCTGTGTTGGGATCAGATAGGCACTAGTGTGAAATGGCTTTTTCAATCAGCTTCAATCACAACCCAAAACACCATAACCCACTGATTTAAAAAGAAAGAGAACTAAAAGCTTGCCTGAAGTCAGTTATTCCAGCATTTAAAGAAGGACCCGGAATGCTCTCATGGTCTTACTCACTTTGCTAATCCAGCCTTCGGAAAACAGCTATGGTAAATATTTATCTAGTTGCCATAATACAGTATGGGCATGTCTTTTGGCTGCAGCAGTTGGGCTACTGCTCCCATGAGCTTTATGGTTTTAGTTCAAATGGTAGTGATTTATGGCTTTGTATCACCAAGAGTATTTCTAGAGGCTTATCCTGGCACTGCTATATTTTGGTTTTGTAACTCTGTTGTATTGTCATCTTTCTTGTGTAACTTACTGTCAAAGCACATGCCAGGTCATGTGTTAGGGTCTGTTCAGAGCAACTGTACATTTTGCTAGTTAAATATTTCTCTGTGACTTGAAAGAGCTACACTAGATACCAGAGACTTGCAGTCAACCCTGCTGATGAATATTTGCTTTTCTCATGGGCTCCATACTTCAAGTTAGCATAAGATTTGGGAGTAGGCTTTGAAATTAATTTATCTATCATTCAGCAACAGGAAAAACTCGGAAACCAGGATGATGCTTAACGTGTTGCTTAGTTATGTTGTTTTAATCAGGAAATTCAGTTTTAAGATAGGAGAGCACTAAAATTAAATAGGTTTTTGGTATTTTTTAGAACTTGCAAGATTCTGCCTTAAAACTCCAAGTCAGACACTGAATAAATACTCTGCAAGTAAGTAGGCCTTGTTTTTACAAGTTTCATTGTTGACCTCCGGTTACTTGTGACAAGGGATCAAACAGGCTCTTTGCAAGACAGTAACATGCATTCAGGTCGTCTGGTATTCTCAGGTCATGACTAAAGCTTGAGAAGTGGAGAGTGATTGTCAGAATGACATGACCCCGTCGTTTTCTTTGTTTTAAACTTCTGTAAAACACACAGAAATCTCAAAACAGGGCATAGCGTGCTCCCTAGAATGCTGACTGTGACATAAACTTGGACAATGCAAACGTTCTCACTTGTCAGTTTGAAACAGCAGCTAAAGCAAAGTGGAAATACCATTAAGTTGTCTGAAACGTTTAGCAGCAGTGATCTGCATGAAAATAACTTGCTGAAATTAATTGTTGCTTTTTGTCATATCTTTTGCGTAGCAGTTTTCATGTGTGCGCCACAGTCTTATCTTGCAGCAGAAAATGAGGCTCTTTCTGCATGGAGGTTCTGAAGCAGCCTGATTTAGCTAATACTTCATTGCAGAGATTTATTTCTTAATCTGCACTGGAGACTTTGAAGTATTGGCTGTTTTTAGCAGGCTGATTTAGGTTTCATTTGATTTAAGCGTATACAGACTAGGGCTGCTGTAATTAGAGCTTGATGGTAGCTTTTGGCAAATCCTGAATTATTTGTTCAGCGATGTTGTACTGAGAGAGCACGATGCGTTTGGAGGGAGGGGAAATCAGAACAATGTGCTGGTTTACTTGTGTGGGCTAGTATGACTCATTTAGAATGAACTCTATTCTAAGAGAGTTTTAGGAAAAGCTGACAGGCTAACCTCAGATTTCAAATCAATTTAAATTGTCTCACAAGCTCTAAGTCTCCTTTCGATCCATAAGGCCCTAGCAATTCTCCATGGTTATGGGTCAGCAGTTTACAAACACTGCCTGGACCAATGATCCGTGAAATCAATCTCCTGGTGCTGCCTTTGAACAGTTTCATTGATGGCAATGTACAAATGACTGGATCATAAACATTCCAAAACTCAAAGCATACAGAAGATAAAACATTGGTTTAAAATGCTTGGAAAGTTTCTCTGCTGTTTCAGATTTTTTTTTTTTTTTTTCTGCTGACATTTTCTGGAGGTTATGTTGCAAGGCACTGAACAGGACTGTTTTGGAAAACTAATGATACTGTGTAAACATATTGAGGACATTTTGCCCGTCTTAGAAATGGAAAGTACTAAATGAAGCTGTCTGGCTGGTTGGTTTGCATGTTAAAACTGACATTTTGTGGATTCAGAAATACTTCACTGCTGTTATTCTCTGAATGCATAAGACTGACTGCTTTTACATACAGTGCTTCCCTGTTAGTGACAGGCCAGTGCTTTTGAAGAGCCAATGAAGCAGCAGTTAAACCTGCCACATGGTTTGCTTCTCCTGTTTGGAACATTAAAAACTGAACTGTGGGGTTTTCCTTCCATCTAGTTCCTTAGCTATGTTAATAAAATGTGCATTCCATTACTGCTTTAAACACCTGTGGCAACTGGCCTGTTGAGCCCACCCTGTACCAAGCTGTGATTCATGTTAAAGATTTAAAAATTCGTTTGGGGCATAGTTTCCTGCAAATTGACTCCAGCTTATGTGCTGCAGTCTTGACAGTGTATTTGATAGAATCATGGAATGGTCTGGGTTGGAAGAGACTTCTGAGGGTCATCTAGTCCAGCACCCCCCTCTGCAGTAAGCAGGGGCATACTGAACTGGATCCTTTGTTTACCCCTGTGATGGGTTCATACCTTTCTGATTAATTTACCATCTTTGGGCCCAATATTTTCTTTCAGCACAGCACTGCACGTTCTCTGAAATTAGCTATAAAATATCATGTACTCTAGACTGTAGGATTCACCTGATAGTAAGTGAAAACTTAGTGCACTGTGGAAATCCTAGTCCTGCCTGTGCATGCTGAATGATTGCTGGAATCCATTAAAAACTTGATAGTGTTGGCTTTTGCTAGTGACAAATCAGCTGGGGGGAATCAACTGATGCTTTCAGGTCTAGGAAGGCATGAAGGGTGCCTCCCTTAAACCTCAAGCTGTATTTAAGAGTAAGAGCAGCTGTTGGAAACGTCACAGCAGTCGGGGAACTGGCCATACAAGGAGCACTCTGCTTACAAAGATAGGTCTGTCTGGTTCATGTGGTGCTGCATATGTGTTAAAGTTCATGGGGGCTCTTTGTCTCGATGTTAGTTTCATCTTTGAGGTGTTTGAAAGCTTCTCTATGTATTACTAGAATGGCAGAAAGGAAATGGAAAAGAGGCTTACCGAATATATCAGCGGTTGTTTGCCAAATCACGTTTTGGGATTCATTTCTATTTTAAATACTACGGTGGCTGCCAAAGCTGGCAAAATGCGATCCCCTTTGGAAGGGGGTGGAGACTTTGTTACTTCCCTGTGGAGGAGGGACAACATTTTCCTGTTGCTTTGTTTTGCCTTTTGTAGTGAACAAAGAAATTCTGGGGGGAAAAGAGTAGAAAGAAAAAAATGCCATTTTGTAAAGCTTTTCCAGAAATTTAACAAAACAATGGATTTGATTTGCACTTGAAATATGGTTTCCTGTTTTCTCTCACCTCATTTGCATACTTTTAGATGTAGTGTGGTTTAACTTGATTTTATGGGAATAGCTTTCCTTAGCTAGTATTGGTCAGGGTATTGTAGTGTTGCTGCCTTGATTATTTCCAAGTGCATATGTGAGGAATGATCAAATTTCATCACCAAACAATAGACCTTATCTGCCAAAAGGAGAGCTGATTAGAATCGCCAATAAACCAGGCTGCACGTGGAATAATATGTATGCTTCAATAACTGAAGCCTAGGGTTTAGGAAGATAAGATGGCTGAACAGCAAGAAGGAAAAAAATAAAGGGGAAGGGGACAGAACCGGAGCCAAAAAATATCTGGGTTTTGTTTCTGCCTTTGTCATGCCTCACTTGTAGCCTTGGAAACTGAGACAAAAAGAGGTGAAGAAACTTGCTCGTTCTTTATAAGAGAGATAAGACAATATAGAGCTTATTTTAGTCTCACTTATTCCTCTGCGTCGTGCAGCGAGCAAACTGTGTTAGGTGTGTAATACTCTATTTACTGAACTTGTTTATTTAAAACTTTAGACAATGAACACAGATTTATTTGTGTTACCATGCCTGTTTGTTACTGATCCTCAGTTCTCATCTGTCAGTGTTTCCAGGTTCTTTCTTCATCAGTTCTGCCAGGAGGGTGTTGACTGTTTTGGTCAAACCAGACGGTTCTTGAACATTCAGTAGGATGGCAAGTGTCTCCAGAGCATGAGCAGAGGAGTCACAATGCAGAGGAGATGGTTGACTGTATGCTTGTCAAACGAACTCTCATTTTTCCTCAAGGATTAGAAACCAAGAGCTCAGGACTGTGGGATCAAAACACTGGAAAGTGTTCTTGGCAAACAGATCTGCTCTGAAATAGTTGCTAGCTCTGTTTTTTTTTCAAATCCAAAGGTGACACTTGTAGGTTCATTTCAGTTGTGCGCTCAGGGCTTTTGTTTTACAGGCATTCTGGCTGTTTATATGAGCACAGCTCATTTGTAGGCACTGCAGACACTTGGAGAGATTGTAAGATTGTGGAGACATTTAATGGCTATGGATAAATTGCACAGCTGTGGACACTATTTATACTTTCCTGTATAGAAAAGAGTCTCTATCACGAAACAGGCAAAGCTCAATGTTGTGAATTATTTCTCATGTTTTTTTGAGTCTCGGTGAGGGCTTGGCAGCTTTTAGTTTTGCAGGTTAAAAAACCTTTGCATGTCCATCTCCGAAGACGAAGATGATCATGCGTTACCTGTTCAGACAATACCAAGAGAACATCGAATATTTACAAAAGGTGAGACTGGCTAGATGGGCTGAAGTAAAATGATTAAAAATATCCAGAGTTCTATAAGATTTTTGAGCTGAGGGGAGTGCCTAAATATGAGAAGGGCATCCATAATAATTTGGGTATGATTAGAAATAGCCAGGACTTAATATAGGAGACAAAGTGAGTGGTAACTCATGCATTGAGTTAGTTCACAGGTTAAGATCTGAAACCTTTGCCAGACATGCAGCCATTCCAGAAGGAAAAGATGTAAATGTCCAAACACATCCATTTTTGTAAAAGTTAATTTAAAAAAAAGGCAATTTCCAATTTAAAAAATAATATGGAAAGATAATTACAATTGTAATTATTATATCTGAAACAAAAGATTCAGAAAGGAAATGTGGTGCTTTTAGGTGTGTTAATGACGGGAATCTTTTATAAGCCAACTTTAAAGGACAAAAGGACAAACACAATTAGAGGATGTGTGAAATGGAAATTAGGCACTGAGACAGAAATGGAATTGCTCTGAAGATGAGAGGCAAGGAGAAATTAAGAATACCATCTTCAAAAATGCTGGAATCTAGCATCTCTGATAGTTACTCTGAAAGAAGTTCAGCAAGAGAAACCATAGGAAACTGCAGGCACCCTGTAGTTCTGTGCTTCTAGTTTGTGTATCATGCACACAGATTGTGCACCCTGAGTACATTTGCAGGTGACACCAAGCTTGGGTGGCTGTGTCAGTCTGCTAGAAGGAGGGAAGCTTTACGGTCGGATCTGGACAGGTTAGATGTGACCAAGCCATTAGTTTGAGGTTCATCAAGCCCAAGTGCATGGTTCTGTGTCTGAGTCACAATAACCCCATTGTATGCTACAAGCTTCAGGATGCCTGGTTGGGAAACTGCAACTTGGAGAGGGACCTGGGAGTACTGGTTTACAGTGGGCTGAATGTGAGTCAGCAGTGTGCCCAGGTGGCCAAGAAAGCCAGTGCCATCTTGGCTTGTATTAGAAGTGTGGTGGCCAGCAGGAACAGGGAGGTGATCATCCCGCTGTACTCAGCATTTGTTCTGGATCCCTTGCTACAGGAAGGGCATGGAGTTACTGGAGTGTGTCCAGAGAAGGACGACAAGCCTTGTGGAGGGACTGGAGCACATAGCCTACGAGGAGCATCTGAGGGAGCTGGGTGGTTCAGTTTGGAGAACAGAAAGCTGATTGGAGACCTCATCAGTCTCTACAACTACCTAAAGGGAAGTTGGAGCAAGGAGGGGGCAGCCTCTACTTCTTGGTAGCAAGTGACAGGAGTAGAGGAAGTGGTTTCAAGATGGATATTAAGAAATATTTATTCACAGAGAGGCTTCTCAAACATTGGAATGGTCTGCCCAGGGCAGTGGTGGAGTCACCATCCCTGGAGGTGCTTAAGCAGCCTGTGGACCTGGCACGTAGAGACGTGGTATAGTGTTGACTCTTCATTACTGGGTTGAGGATTGAACTTGGATGATCTTGAAGGTCTCTTCCAACTAAATATGTTCTGTGATTTGGTGATTTCAAGCTGACCTTGTATTTTATATCTGAAAATCCGTAACATCTCTTTTGTTGTTTAAAATATCTCAGTACTTCTACATCCTCTTGAACTTTAGTTGCATCATGGTAGTGGATTCCCTTTTTTCCCTTAATGCTTTAAAATCCACAAGCTTGTTCCGTCTCAGATTGCTGTCTGTTATGGGAACCAGGGGATAGATTTAGTGGGTGAATTATGAAGTAATTTGATCAAGGGCTCAGAAGATACGATCTTTCCTCTCTTTTCTTCCCTTGTAATGTCAACACTGTGGGGTTTAAAAAATAATAATTTGCACATATGTTCTGAAATTCCAACTTTGGCTCCGACTTGTCCTAAGCTGTTACCGCTTTGTTGGGGTTGATCTGATATGGGTTACTATTTGACAGCTCTTGTCCCTCTAAGAAACTAATTTCCAAATTGTATCTTACAAAAACTTGATCAAAAGATAAAACTTGAACTAATAAGATGAATCAGTTACTGACATCAAAGAGAAAATGGAATATACCAAAGTTAAATATGTTCCCAAAGTCTTTCTTGTGGATGACTGTCCCTGACTGTTGTCTGTGTCTCTTGACCATGGCTATCTCTAAGAATGAAGCTATTAACTAAAGAAAAATATACTTAATATATTTTATACTTTTATTTAGATATTTATCAAGCTTGTACACAGGCCAGCCAGATTCCCTCAGCTCCATTCTGCTAGTGGTGCAGACTGATAAATCGCTTCTAGATCCAGTTGGAACCCCATTAGGATGGGAGTGTCATCCTTTGACCTTTCAGTCATCCCTCAACTACAGGTTACTGCCTCTGGATCTGAGATGCAGAATGGATCTGTAGTGCTTCCTAGTTGGTTTCAGTTTACATCACAGTTAGGGATTCAAACATCTTGCACCTAACTTGCTTAACTTTGCACTGAAATGAGCTCACTGACAGACAGGAGCTTGATAAATCTCTCCATCTGACAGGAGCAAGTTTTTAAGCTCTTGACTGATACCTTCAGCCCACTCTCAAATGATGTATTTTTTTCCATTCTTCAGATGACTGGTAATTTGAGGAAAACAATTTGTGGGTGCAGTAGGAAAATGTCAACCTACTTTAAGACAAAAATCCTTAGGCGGAGCTAACAGTGAAGGGCTGAGCCTCCTCTGTTTGATAGTGCACATCTACTGCATGGACCCAGAAATGTCCTTCTGGGGGAAGAAGCTTCTGCACTGGTTTGTTGGGAGAAGAATGGATTTAGTGCGTTGCCGTAACATGGACGAGACTTTTTAAGAGGTCTTTCTCTTGCACATTCGGATGGGTTTACACTCATATGTCTGTCTCATTGCATATTTAGCTTTTTCCACTTGGTGCATTTTAGTCCAAGAATGTGCACTCGGGGAGATGGTGGAAGATTGCTGGCTGGCGCCGCAGCCTGCCAGGGCCCTGCTGTGGAAAACCTGCATCCTCTAGATTCCATGGAAATTGCAGAGTGTTAAGTGATTTGTGATTCCAGCCTGAAAAGCACTACCACCACCTTAGACTTCTTGAAATGAGGCAAACTAGTGTTTTTCTTATTGCTACCATGTGAGAGAACCACTGCATGAACATGCTGCTGCTGTAGCTCGTGACTTTCCAGCCATAAGTGAGGCTATTTAAGCAAGTGCATCAGGTCTCAATACAGTGGCAGTTTGATTCTGCTTCCTGAGATGATAGGAGTGATAAGATTCATAAATGGCACAGTACAAGCTAATTAAATGTTCTTTAAATATCTTCTGTTGCACAAATTGTCAGCATTACCCTGGTGACACAATATACAAATCCATCAATAGCATGATCCAGTTGTAGCTGTGAGGCTTTCTTTTATCACACTGCAGTCTCGGTGACTCTGCCATGCAGAAACTTGTGATGAAGACCTCGTCAGTGTGTGTGTCTGATTTAATTGCTCTGAAACAGCACAAGGTTTTTTGAAACAACCTTATTTTTCTTTAATTCTCTTCTACTTCACTCTGGTGAGACCCCACCTTGAGTACCGCATCCAGTTCTCATTACAGGAAAGATCTGGATGTGCTGGAGTGTGTCCAGAGAAGTGCCACAAGGATCATCAGAGGTCTGGAGCACCTCTTCCTATAGAGACCAACTGAGTGAGTTTGGGTTAGTCAGTCTGAAGAAGAGAAGCCTCTGAGGTGACCTTATTGTGGCCTTCCAGTATCTTAAGGGGGCCTACAAGAAAGCTAGTGAGGGAGTTCTTAGGATGTTGGTAATATAGGACTGGGAGGAACTGAGCAAAACTAGAAGTGGGTAGACTCAGATTGGTTGTTAGGAAGAAGTTCTTCACCATGAGGGTGCTGAGATGCTGGAACAGGTTGCTAGGGAAGGTGCTGGAAGCCTCATTCATCCTTGGAGGTTTTTAAGACCAGGCTGGATGTGGCTCTGAGCTAACCTGATCTACTGTGAGGTGTCCCTGCCCATGACTGGGGAGGTTGGAGCTAGGTGATCCTCGAGGTCCTCTGCAACCCTGACAATTCTATAATTCTGTGTGTGGACAGTTGTTCCCTCTCAGAAAAGACTGCAGTATGAAGCATGCAGCACCTAAAAGCCTGCGACAAGTGAAAGAACTCAGCAAAACTTGGGACTTGCTAGGAAAGGAAGGGATATGGTTCTGCTGGCTCCTCAGCAGTAATGAAGTTGTGTTTGAAATGCAACAATTGTCTGGGAAGCCAGGCTTTCACATTCCAGAAAACTCTTCATCAAAGGAAGGAAAGGTTTTGCAGATGGCTTTGTATGGCCTTGGCTTGTGATGATGCCTGATCAATCTCTGCAAATACAAAATAACTTAAATATATGGTGGGAGGGCAAAGAAGTTCTCCGTTGAAGTATTTCTTTCATAAGTCTTTTTATTAAATTAAACAGAAATATAGTTCTCAGGAGGTTTTTTAATAGCATTTTTAAAAGTAGTTTGAGTTAAGAAAGGATATCACTAGCAAAATAAAAAGTGTAATTAAATATTTATGATACTATAAAATCATACTTCCTATGTGCTTACACAAAACCAAGCATATTTTTATGTTCCTCCTGTGTATTTCTGTTCTGAGATTTGGGGTCGGGGTGAATGTCTCATGTCTGTCCAAGCTCTTAAGCCCTGTTTTGCCCATTTCTTGTTGTGCAATCTGTTTTCCCAGGGCTTTGTCAGTCACAGTGGAGTAATGTCTCTTTACTCCCTGATTCTGAGTTAACCAGAACTTCTAAGATGTGTTTTAATGTTCCCTTCTGGAAGGTGCTTGTAGCAGGATCATGCATTCATCAGTATTCTCGGGAATCTTTCATCCAAGTAGAAGGAACTGCAAGAATCATTTTGAAGAACACATCACGTGCAGGAAACATTCTTTTCTCTAGAATGATTGTGTGGGAGTTTAATACCACCTCAGTTTGATGATTTTGATAGGACAAAATGTTAAAGCTGTTATCTGAAGGAACAAAATCTATCCTTTGATTACAGTAGTATTTGGCTTTAAGCAACCAGAGTGGCTAAGTCTGAGTAGGAATCCAGCCCTTCACTGGTGCGTAATAGTCCTAATGCATTAATGTTGTGGTGGTTTTTAGGTGGCATGAACACCACCCCCACACACACTGAAGTCCAACCAACATCTTAACCTCTTTAAAAGAAATAAATCGTTAGGATTTATAAACAGGTGAAGAAGCGCCTGAGTGTCTAATAGTCTGAAGAATCCTTCAATTATCATAAAAATCAATGTTGCAGGATCTCAGTAAAACTTTCATACTACCTTGATCCTGAACTCCTACAAGCAGAAGTGAAATCAAAAGAGAATGAGGAGGATGAGGAGGAGGAATTTTATGCCACACAGCTATTGCCAGTGAGGTTCTTGGTTGCCATCAGAAAGGTACTTTCACTTAATGGCTGTGATAAGCTACAAATTCAGACACAGAAAAATGTTGCACTAAACCAGCACACCATCAAGTCCCATGTACCTCTCATCCTTTATCCCAAATGGCTCTTTAGCTATCCAAAGTGTCAGAAGCAAGAAAACAGGTCCTTTCAAGGTTAGAGCTCCTCATGCTTACCTAATGCAATCCAGGAGAGCCTAAACACAACAAATCAAAACCTGTGAAATGATGCATGGCTTCATGCTTCTGTAATTTTGAAAAAGTACATATAGATTTCCATTCTTCCGTTCCAAAGAGCCCTTGAATTGTGTCAGGTATTTATAGCTTTGGATGTCTCACTGTGCATGCAGGAGTTAATGACTCACACCTTTTCCAAACAATCGAAGTGCATCCTGAACAGTGGCGAAAAAATTTCTTCCTCTGCTCAAGTACTGATTCACATTCTGATTCACATTTGTTTGTTGTCTTGTGGCAAACTCCATTTGGCATGTTTACTCCTAGGTCTTAATTACCCTGCAGCAGTACTTCTCTCTTTGTAGAGCTTATTTCCTTTCCTTCTCTCATCTGGAGCATGAAGCAACACCTAAATTAATCCAAAAATAATAGCTTGGTTCTTCCTTCCATCTTCCCTTCCCTCCCCAGCTGCATGCTTCTGCATCTTCCCCTGTCACCAGCACCTGTGGGCCCTCCACTGAACTGGAGCCAACTTGTTAAAGCAACAGAAGATGAATCCAGTGAAGACAAGACAGTTTTAGCAATGGTTTGCAATTCAAATGGGCTCGTTGAGGAGCCTCGTAAACATCAGAAACAGCACAAAGGAGGGTGTCAGACTGGCACTGGGAACATGGGCAGGGACCTGTGCTGCATCCCTGTAGTGAGTATCATGAAATAACAGTAAACTGTTAACTCTGCTCAGACCTAACTTTTAAAAAACATTTATATTACTTTTTGTCCCTGAAAGAACTCAGGGGAACATAGGTCAAAGCACGGGAGAAGCTCCAGGGCTGGAAGAGAAGGAAATGGCTCTATCAGTTCTGTCTGCCATTGACCATATAATCCTATAATTGTGAGCTGGGCCAGCACGCTGAGTCTCTGGTTGCTGTTTTGGTGGACAAACTGTATAAGCCATCTTAAAGAGCTGTCTAACTTCGTCTGCCCCTTCTGTCTGGGATTCGTACTAAACTGGCATGTAGACTTCTATATCTGTGTTGAGGAAATGCATCTCAGAAACACTGGGAATGAAATGAGCAGAGCTACTGCTTACCCAAACCAGTCCAACCAGCAGCTGTGCAGAAGGTTGTTGGCATCTCAGAGAATGAATTGTGACCCATTTTTTTCATCTCCTCAGCTATATTGTCATTCCCATCTGCTTATCACAAATTTGTTGCCCCCTCATTTGTGCTGAAAATGGATCCATAGGTCTACACTGGAAGGCAGGGCAGTGGACCAGAGGGAGCAACAAATCTGCACAATGGTAACAGCAAGGCTTGGGAGAACTGTATGGGGAGATGACTCTGTTCCAGGTTGAGTTTGTCACAAAAGAAAATCCTGTTTACCCATGCTCTCAGATTACTTGTGTACAGTTCCGAGGCTTTTATTTGAATTTAAAGAAAAAGTTGGAGGCACAGTGAGTAATTTGTTTAAAAAGGCAATGAAACATTTATAGGCTAAATGTAGCATTTGTGATGAAGTCTAGGATGTGGTTAAATGAAGTTATTTTGAGGACTTGGGCTTAGTGAAACAGCATGCTTTGAATTTTAAGTCCTGTGTGCTGTTATAAATGTTATCTGTCCTTTGCTGAGGAATTTGTTAGATGGCATCTCTCCGAGATGGTCCACTTTGCATGGGTTTTGTTATCCAGTCACTCCTCATTCTGTTCATTCCTCTGCCCTTTATTTCTGCCTCTTCCTGTTTTTCCTCCTCCTGCATATAGATTGCATTCTGAGTGTATTTCCCTAAATGTAGGTCTCTCCTGTTTCAACGCACCAGTGCTGCTTACTCATTATTCTCCCACACGCAAACAGCACAATTTGTTTTCCTTTTTGATAAATTTTTGCTGTTGACCCATTATGTTGGTGTCTTACTTCTGCTTCATGAATTCCACCAGTTAAATATTTCAACAGGCAATCAATGCTACAGGCAGTTTTGCCAAACAATTTAGCAAAAACACTGGTAGGAAACTAGCAATCTTCTTCTACTCAAAATAAACTAATATACAACCCCCAAATTTCCCCACCACATCCTTCACTAATGTCTATCTTCTTTCACAAACAAAAATATTTAAAATACTATGAGGTTCCTGTGGGTTCTTTGAATGAAATGACCTTCTCTTGCCATCTCAGCTTTAAGAAAAAAAAATTCAACCCCCCAAACACTTTCCCTGAACTACTCTCCTAGACCATGCAGATTGCAATGTGCATGTTTTAAGGACAGCAAAAAGTTGTGCTGTAATAGAGCTTATTAGAGAAATCTGGAGCAAAGCCATCTATAGACTAGACAAATTAAGAGCATGACAACTGGAAGCTGTTTCCTTCTGTCATCATTCTCTATGGTATTTGAAAAAGAAATTGAGCTAATGTCCCTCATACCTCAGAGCTGTGCCTTAAGGGAGCCATTAGGTTTATTCCTCTCTTTGCACAGAGGCTAAATTTGTTCTATAATCAAGTGTCTTTAATACAAGAAAAAACATTTGCTTTGTAATGCTGGAAAATGAGCAGAATTTGTCATCTGAGTATATTGCAAGTAGTACTGCTCTTCTGAAAAAGCCATTTTTGTTTTGGTTTTGGAGTTTAAAATAATACTATTCAAAACTTCAGGAGTTTTGTCATTGTGGAATTAGGAACATAACAGAAAATATTTATGTCTTTGTACACTGAGACCATGCCTTGTTGGACTCCCTTTTCACTTGTACTTTTCTCCTGTGTCTAGAACCACAGAATTGTCAGGGCTGGAAGGGGACCTCAAGGACTGTCTAGCTCCAACCCCCAAGCCATGAGTACCCCTCACAGTAGATCAGGTTAACTCAGAGCCACATCCAGCCTGGCATTAAAAACCTCCAGGGATAAATGAGACTTCCACCACCTCTCTGGGCAACCTGTTCCAGTGTCTCAGCACTCTCATGGTGAAGAGCTTCTTCCTAACATCCAATTTGAATCTACCCACTTCTAGTTTTGCTCCAGTCCCCCTGTGAACAACAGGGAAACTTGTCCAGATCTAATCCTTGTCTTCAGAACTGCTTCTTCCCCTAGGCATCCTTGGCCTTCAGAGAATTGTGATGGTCCTTACAGTGTCTGAGCTGGTTCATTCTTCACAAGTATGGTTGTAACTTGTTGCAATAGATGGTTAATCTTGCTGGGTTTGCATTTTTAATGAAAACCCAAATAAAAAGACCTGCTTAGCATCAAGTTGTCACAAAGGAGCTTTGTCTCAAAAACATTTTGGCAGGATGATTTAGCAATTTCGTTCCTGTGTGCCAAATATATTCACTGCATATTAATACATGAATGTGGCTGTGACAGTAAATATCTGACACTACAGGTTACAGCAGGTGTTGTGTTTTGGTAACTTCAATTTTCCTTCCTCCTTGGGTTGCTACATGTGTTAAATACTAATGGCTCATCCTATACTCACAGATTGATAGTTTCAGTTGCCACCTCCCTCCAGGTGCTGAATTAGGTGTCATTTTTTTTCTCACACATGTTCAGTTTACTTAACATGGGAAATGGACTTAGTGAGTTTACTATCCTGTTGACTCAATCCAAACTCAGAACCAGCTGAAAAATGACCAACCTGAAACTGACTCCCTTGTAATGCTTAAATTCTTTTTATAAGAGTCTAAGAACAACGGCACAGAGTCTCTCCCCAAAAGAAAATGGTTTCCTTAGGAGGTAGCTACTGAATTCTGGATTTTGTTCAGACAACTGCTCAAATCTAAGCTTCAGAACTGAAAGCCAATTATTAATGTGTATTCAAGAGACAAACTGTTGTCAGGGTAAGAAAATCACTTCTCTTTTTCTGTTCAGGTTGAAAAGACACAGAGCAAAACCGGTGACCAGTTTAAAACAGTGTTGAGTATTCTCTTTACTGTGACTTGTAATTGCTGTATGGGGAGAAGTATTGAGGTGATTCTGTGAGAATTTATTGACTGTGATCTGTAAATGGAACAATTATTCTGCAGATTGATTATATTATGAGTTGACAGAATATAATATGTATATTTTGAATCAAAACATACTCTAGCTTATTGAAAAAACTTGGAGTAATTTTTGTACAAAACATGTCCTTGGACCCAACTGCCTAATGAACTTGATGATATTTGATATCTACAAGGCAAATGTTAATCAATATTTCATGGGCATGGATCAGTTACTCAACAGATTGTGCAGTGTTGGGTCTGGTGTCTCTCTTCAGTTGGAGCTTTTATAATGTTGATTTCCCTTTTGGGACTTATACGAAAATGGAAGCTCTTGAGGTCACTGGAAAATTTTACATGTTAGGTAGAAAGATAAGACTATGTGTTCATCTTTGGAAAAGACATACAGAAGGATTTGAAGTGAAAAATGTCAGCACTAATGTGTGAATAGTCTTGGTCATAATTTTCCTGAGGCAACTTTTTTTTTTTTCTTTATCTAAAGGACTTCTGAATTGTTTAACAGGGTGTTATTGCTTGGTATCAGCACAAGACTGAAAAACACTTTGCAATATTTAATTTATTGGAAAAGAAGTTTTTACCCTTCTCAGTGTAGGGCAAGAAGTAAGCTATTGGAAAACTGGCTTTGGTGGTTGGTGTGGGTTTTTTTTAATCCCCATGAACAGAGAGACAAATTACCAGTACACTTGCTCTTTTGTTCCTGGTTTCCCTAATCTAATCTGTTCTGACCAGCAGCCCATTCTGTCACACCCAGTGCACCCCACCAGGGCCTTTTGCTCACTTCTCTCAAGGAGGAGGCAATGGGGTTGTGCTAAGATGGAGCTGTGCATGGAGGACTTGTTTGGCTGGCCATTGCTGAACTCTGTCAAGTCTTCCTCAGCAGTGCACTACCTGGGTTCTTTCTGCCTTCACTAGCTGGTACCTTCTGCAAAATCTGCATATTTGAAGATGCATTTGTAGTCCTAACACTGGCTTTATTCACTGAACTTTAATGTTATACCATGCCCAGTTCAGTTCATTACCAAAGAATTGTTGTAGCATCTGGAAAAGTGTTTTTACTTTAAATGTGTCTCTAAGGTCAGCAAGAGCTTGGAAAAAAAAAAAATGATGACAGGTCATGCTAGGAATCTGGAGTTGCCTCTTCTGTATGATCTTGAAATGGAGTAATATTAAAAGCACAAAGCTGTTTACAAGTGACTGTCCCAGAGGTACCTGACTGTGGCTCAGCAGATGCAGTTTGGTGGTTGTGCTAAGCTGATCTTAGGCAGCCTTGCCAAAGAGAGGGAGGCCCAGCAGTATTAGCACTTGTGCAGATGTGACCAGCTGAATCAAGCTCCTAATCCGGCTGGAGGTTCTCTTGTATGGGGGATATAGTGTCCAGATAGATTAGCAGCCACATCTATCTAGCTGATTACACAACCCAGCATCACTTTCATCAGCAACAGCTGGAACACATGGCCAGAGAAGTGGAGGGATTGTCCTTTCTTCCAGAAGCACAGATTTTTATCATCTTAGGCAGACAGTAAATCTGCACCTTGAGAAATGTTTTGTCGACAGGCCAATGAGCTCAGAAAGGCTCCGCTGCCTGCATACTGTTTAAAGAAAAAAACTAAAGATCCAAAAGCTTGCTGCTTTAAATGTAGTTGAGCAGGCACTAATACATCATTTTTGAAAGTAAACTTATAACTGGGTAAGTTTGGATATTTCAGAGCACAAAATCCTGTAAACATATTTTCTGCCTTCACAAGCTAAAAAAGACTGTTCATAGTGGTTTGTACACTGCTGTATTCACACTACATCAATTTCACTCTGTTTTTAGCTTCAGATGAAAAGTTTGATCCAGATGCCAAGACTTGTGAGATACTGGGAATTAGATGTCAGTATCGCAGTGAAGCCAAAGTGTGGTGGATTAAACTGTAATTTTGTTATCAGGCTTCCATTTTCTTTTAGTTAAACAGTTACACCTTAAGATCTAATCTGTCATTCTAGATTCTTCACTTCCATTTCAGTTGATTTTTATCTTAAAGAGGGCATGGGGAGGGAGGTGATGAGATACTGTTCAGAGTGGCACCACTCCAAGAGCTATAAGGCAGTTCTTGGTTTGTATCATTTCCAGATCAGTTTTTAAAATTGCATTGGTTTCTGTTCCTCATTCCTTAGGGAAGCGCTGCCCAGACTGGACTGGCACAGTATTGCTTTGGCTCAGCTCTGAATGCTTCTTGGCATTTCATCTTGCCATGGCATATTCTGGTCTCAGCATTCACTTGCTGTGCTGAGTAGCTGAGATGGTAAAGGTGTTGAGTTCAAGCCAACAGCTTGAACACATTAATTACACATTGGGTTTAGCCTCTAGTGAGCCTTTTCACTAGGAATACCAGTAATGAAAGGACCTACCTCGCAGGCAGATCAAAGCTGGGAATCTTTCATAGATCAAATACCACCTTTCAGTTCTCCTATTTCACTGGAATGACCACTTATGTTAAGATTTAATCATTGATGGTTTGAACTCTTAGGGAAGGGCTGTGGCTTTGTGCTGTGTAGAAAGGGGGAGGATGCTAACAGTGTGCTTTTTCTTCCATTGAAAACACCTGTTTGAGATTTCCCTATAAGCTTCTCCAAATAGATATCCACAGAAAAACAAATAGCCACTGTGTGGAGTGATGAGGTTTTGAGCAAAACATTGGTAGCAAACAAAAACATTTCCCCTGGAGAGGGTAGTTGCTTTATGTTTCAGTGACATCTTGGGGTTGTTCACTGCTGCAGTTCTCCTGTTTCTTGGAAAGTGCTAAGAAGCTGGTGCTGAATTGTGACAATGTACCCCAGTTTTCAAGGATGTCCTGCTTAAGGGAATATTCATAGAGCTTAATAAAGTATTATTCAGCTTTAAGGTTTATTTGTGGAGATTTGAATTCAGGAAATGACATTGTTACATAAGAACTAGAGCAGCTAAAATGGAAGGAGATTAATATACTTGGAAGGGGAAGCTGAGGTTGGAGGATTTCGTTAGCTCAGGCACTGATTTTTATAGTTAACTGAGAAACTTCTCTTGTTCTTCAGAGCAGGATAGACATTCAGGATCAAAAAGATGTTATTGCTTTATATGAACTGGAGGTGCTTCCAATCTTTGTGCAGAAAAATTTCCAGTTATTCAGGAGATCTGGGTGTGATTCTCTCCATGCATTTCTTTCCAGAGACTCATTAATGTGAATGTACAAGTTGTATCAGATCACTTGTGTTCTGCTACATTAATAACAAAATAGAAAGTTAGAGTGATTGAGGCATGAAACTCTAACTGTCCCTGAGGAACACCTCAACAGTTGTGCCTCAGATTGTCTCCTATTTGATCTCAGTGCTTTCATCAGCAGAGGAAAGTAGTGGTACAAAGATGAAGCTTGTGTGTGCATCTGCAGACAGAAAGACTTAGGATTTGCAGAAGGGTATGCTTTGTGGTATGTTATAAATGGAGAACTTCACACTGGATTTTACTTCTCATAAGGATGGTCTCTTAACTATTTTCTTGCTGTGTAGAGCAATTGTAAATCATGAAAAATAGAAAATGTCTGCGTGTTGTAAGATTTGTGCCATAAATTATGTCACAAAATTCCATTATAAAGGCCCCAGTATCTCAAGTATCACTTTTCCTTACTACAGAGAGAAGTGTAGCATTGCAACTTTGATCTTATGGTAGTTTTTCACCGGGAAAGAAAAATCTCTTTGAACAGAGGAGTGAGCTAGAAAGTAAGTAAAACTAGATAAAATTAATGTATAGCACTGAAGTAACTGAAGAACCTCAGGGAATATATACCCTCCCTGTGAACAAAAGCCTTTAAAAAGGCACAAAATACCCTCAGCACAAGAATTCCCCATGGTTTTGGAGAGCAAAATAAAGATTGTCAATAATTCAATGAAGGAACTCTCTAATGAAGTGTTAATATCTAAAAATACTGGCCTTAAAGCTAATTGAAAAGGTAGGATGGAGTCTTTCCACATGCCTACAGGAAGGCATGGCACTCCTCAGAAGTGGCTGATACCCTGTATGCAGCTTGTGAGCTCTTGTGGCTGTGCTGTAGCTCAGTGTGGAGCTCTTCCTTCCCACTGCAGCAGAGCTGAAAGAGGGACTTTCTGGCATTCTTAGCCTGGCCAAAAGCACCCTGACCTTTGCAATTTATACACCAGCATCTCAACTGCCTTTGAAATACCTGAGCTGTGAAGTTGTGCTTGTTGTGTGGTCTGGAGTCAGAATGTTCTGACCTGTTATGAATGAGAAAACTGTTCTGAAACTTTTAACATTTGGGGTGAGGAGTACATGTGCAAAATAATGTTCATAAATGCACAAATCCCTTCTCAGTAACATAGGGGCTAGAATAGAATGCATTGGGTTGGAGTGGACCTCTAAAGGCCAGCTAGTCCAACCCCAAAGATATTCTGGTGCATACTACTTCTCTATTCCATGTAAATATATATAGTATGTGTGTTTCTTGACTACATAGAGCACAGTTTCTGGTGCATATGTTCCAATGCTGTGTGTTAGGATGTCTCTGACAGGATTGTCTTTTAAAGATTTTAAATCAGATGTGATTATGTTGGCATGTGCAAAAAAAAAAGTACTGATGATGAGACTTTGAGGTATAAAACCTAAAGAAAAAACAACAAAACCCACCCCAAAACACAAACAAATAAAACCAGACAAAAACAAACAAAAAAAAAAATACACAACAAAACAAAAAAAATAAAAAACAAAACAAAACCACAGCCCTTTTAGGGAAATATTTAAGAAGTTGAAGGCAGCATTTATGTGCACAAAAGTGGATCTTTGAAGTGTTAACACAGATAATTTCTTGCAGATAGCAGATCTTTCAAGATAGCAATCTGTGGAGAAAACAAATGGGTAAAGGCAGCTCATCTTAATAGCCTAAAGTGCATTTCTGGGTTAAACCTTTCATAATAGTCATTGCCAGAAAAGCAACAGTATTTTTTTCTCATTTAGACTTCATTGCTATTAAATAATCCTCCTGCTTTTCTACTGTTCCTCCTTTAGATGCACATATTTCTCTTGGCAGGCAGGTATGTTAGAAGGCTCAGGATAGCTTGGTTATTTTGGAGGAGCTGGGGTTGTTTTGAAAAGATAGGAATTTCTGTTTAGAATGGAAAAGTGATCCTAATGGTCTCTTCGGAGACAGAATGGTCTTGCAAAAGTTCTTTCACTTGTGGTTATTAGGAAAGTACTTTGCTGTGGAAAGGAGAAAAAAAAAATGTTTGTGTGTTGAAATTGTAATGTGATGTGAGCTAAGTATGTGTCCAGATAAATTCCACTAGTTACTGCTTTCAGTGTACTGCATTGGATCAGAAGTAACCTATAACGTTTCTTAGTGCTGACAAACCTGAGCTGTGTTAATCTGGCAATACTTGCTTTTCTTACAGTGTTGGTCCTTCAACCACTGCACAGCTCATCTGTCCTTACAGAGTGACAGGGTGGCTATCCCAGCTAAGCAGCAGGGAGTACCTTGGGAGAGTGGCTTTCAGGTACCATGTGTCTGACACATCACAAATCACCCAGAGCTGTATGGGGGCAAGAGACATTTCAGCCAGTGTTTGGCTGAACGGCTTTAAGGGCAACTGCTAGTTTAAAGACAATGAGGAATGGAAGGGGTTTTCAGTAGGAATAATGCTTTATTAACCAGAATTGTGTAGGTCAGGGAGAGAAATCTATAGCCTGAGACATTCAATTATGTTGGACTGACAAATTAATACATAGACACATTTTTATTTGGAAACATTTAAGTTTCCATACATAATGAATATGATATAACTTCTGTAAATGCCAGAAGGAAAAACTGCATTTCTTAATTGAGTGTATTTTTATTTTCCTTGAATGAACACATGCTGCTAATATTTCATTTTCAACATGTCCCAGACCAAGCACTGACATAATTTTGTCCTTTCAGATCACCTGTCTTCTAAGATATTTTTTCTTAACTGCCTAGCACTAATTGGTCAGTATTTAATTAAGTGGATACACTCTAACTGCAGAAGAAGATTTGAAAATACACTACCTATTCGTTCTGTCTTGTTTCAAAGGAATATGCAACACAAAACCCCAGTAAAAACTGTTTACAGGATGACCACCATTATTCTTTTGATAATCTACATCAGTAATTACTCTTGTAAAGCCTTTATACTTACCCTTTCTTTCTTTTACTTCACGTTTCTTCTGTTTCATAATTTTAAGTGACTTCTTTTTTTCTTCTTCTAGTCCTGAGAATGTTATCAAACAGCCCAATTAGGTGAACACTCTGTGTGTTAAAACATGCTGTTAAAAAGCCTGAAGTAGAAGATAAATGTTAGGGTAGTAAAAGAACTTTTAAGACCGAGTGCTACATATGGGGAGCTTTGAAAAAGGCAGTGTGGTGCTGTGGTTCACTGCCTGTGAGAGAAGCTGATGTGAGTAAAGGGGGATTTTATGTGAAGGAAATTGCCATTAAGGAGATGACATGTTAATGAAAAGTTGCCATCTCAGAATGATCTGCAGCAAAATGTCATTCTGTGTCCTGCTTTTTGCAGGAGTAAGAGAGGCAAGGGCTCTGAGGCACATCTTGGGTGTAAGTGTTTTATCCTATATGATGTAGTAATTCTGTCCATTGTCTTTGTTAGAAGGGAGACTTTGCAGGTTCTGTAGATAAGGAAGGGCAGGTGCAATAGTTGATATACAAAACATCCCTGTCCATGACCCAGGGAATTTAAAGCATATGGTTAATGTAAATGGAGCAAGAAAGGAAGTGAAGCACATAAAGCTCCTGAGCTCCTGTTCTATGCCTGCTTAACAAAACCAGTGGAAGAAAACAGGACCTCCCTCCTTTCCCACAGGCTCTGACTGTCCTGGACAGTTACTATAGCCTTTAGATTATCTCACTTAGGAGGACTTCAGAACAGAATAAAGAATATTGTAAAGAGGTGTGGGATCAGATACAAGTAGAGATAACCAGTAGGACCATTCTTCCCCTGTACTCAGCACTGCTTAGACCACACCGTGAGTGCTGTGTCCAGTTCTGGGTCCCTCAATTTAAGAAAGATGTTGAGGTGTTTGAACGTGTCCAGAGAAGGGAGCCAAGGCTGGTGAGGGGCCTGGAGCACAGCCCTGTGAGGAGAGGCTGAGGGAGCTGGGGGTGTTCAGCCTGGAGAAGAGGAGGCTCAGGGGAGACCTCATTGCTCTCTACAACTACCTGAAGGGAGGTTGTGGCCAGGCAGTGGTTGGTCCCAGGCAACCAGGGACGGAACAAGAGGACACAGCCTCAAACTGTGCCAGGGCAGGTTTAGGCTGGATGTTAGAAAGAAGTTCTTCACTGAAAGAGTGATCGGCATTGGAATGGGTTGCCTGGGGAGGTGGTGGAGTCGCCATCCCTGGAGGTGTTTAAAATAAAGGAGGCTGGTTGGGGCACTTAATGCCATGGGTTAGTAAATTAGAAGGGTTAGGTGATAGTTTGGACTGGATAGTCTTAGAGGTCTTTTCCAACCTGGTTAATTCTGTGATCCTGTAGGCAAGCTCTCACTTGTTTGTGCAGCGTGAAGAGCATTTCTGGAGGGGTAAAGTATATCTTCATAGCAGGAGACACTAAGGAAGCTGAGCAACTTGTGTTAGGGTTGGGTTGGTTAATTCTTAGACCTATGCTGAAGTTCTGGCCAGAACTAGACCTAGCTGTTGCATAACAATAGTAATAATTTTCCATATATTCTTACCAATGACTGTGTCGCCCTTTGCATCTAATACCTGGTGAGAATATGGATCAACCACATGGTCAAGTACAGGATTGAAGTGTTTAGTCTCAGGATGAATCTATTTTCTCCTTTTTCCTGGTTCTCTCTATTGCATTGTCCAAGTTACTATATTTGATGTTTAATGTGCATTCTGTCTCTGGGCACAGCTAACATTCTTAGAGGACTGCTATTTTATTCTGTACACCACCAGACTAGATCTACCAATTGTTTGCTTAAAACAGCCAGTTTCAAAAACCTTCAGCCAAATTAAATGATCTCCAAACCTTTTTGATGTAATTTTCAGCAGAGCAAGGTTCCTCATGTTTTGTTTCTAATAACGTGGGCTTTTCAAGATGGATAACTCCTTGGCTGACAAGTTACTGCACATTTCGTACCGCAGTGGGTACGAAACATGCGTGAGGTGTGAGCAGGT
>VWZE01015937.1:9947-38778 GCA_013396675.1 Eubucco bourcierii
GGGGGGTGAAGTTCCTAACCCATGTCATAAGCATATCTCTTCATTGCCTGTTGGTGGAGGCATATTGCTACCTCTAATGTTAGAAGTTTTCCTGTGCCTTCCTCTTTTTCCATCAAAAAGATGATTTTGGGGGGTTGTGTTTTATGCATTTCAGTTCCATTACTGATGAAACTTTTAACTGCTCTATCTTTCCACTGAGAGCATTTCTTTAATTCATCTTGCCCTCATGGTCAGAGTTTTCTACTGGACAAAAGATCTGACAGAGATCAGCTTCATTTGTTGTCTAAATATAATTAATCCATATTATTTAATATAAGGCCTGTTAATAATATCTTATCAATCTTTGAGTACATTGGAGTTTTTTTGAAGGTACTACTCTGAAGCCTTGTTCTTGCTTGTTAAATACTTGAGGTAATTGATAGTACTGCAGAAGGCAAAATTAACATTCTCATTCACCTAATAGCATCAGTAGAATAACCACAGGAAATAGAGGCAATAGATTGCCTTATCTACATAGTGCTTTGCTGGGCAGAGAAGTGGCAGCTGTCTGCTCACTTAGCAGTAAGTTAGAGAATAGGAGCAGAACAGGAAGCCAAACATTTGCAAGAGAACTTCTGCCAGTAGGTATGTACATTACAGGAAATACCTGGTGGCAAGGAAAAATCAGTTAGAAATGAAAAATCATTCTGGTATTTTGGAAATATCTACACAGTAAAGTAAAAACAATAAAGGAGCTTACACTGGCTTCTGAGGTAGCATGAAGTGGGTCATGGTAGCTCAGGAATCACAGAATTGCAGAAAATTCATGTTGGAGTTATTCAAAGTCCAAAGCAGGGCTTGCATCCATGTGAGCTCCAGCCACTTGCTCCTCTTGTTCTGCAGAGTTTAGAAATCTCTGAGAATGGAGACATCACCCTGGGCACCTTTTTGAGTGTTTATCCACCCTCAAAGTGCATGTTTTTTCCACTTCTTTCCAGCTGCAGCTTCCCCTGTTGTGAGTTGTGAATATCGCCTCACCTGTACCATGCACATCTGAGGTCGTGACTCTGCTTTTGCTTCTCTGAAGAAAAAGCAAGTTGTGATTTTTTTTTTCCCCCCCTCTGTGTAGAACACCTGCTGGAACAGAGAACTAGACAAATCAAACAGACAAACATCAAAACCAGGACTACTTCTGTGTACCTTGCTCAAACTGAACTCAGGACATTAGAAAGGCATTGTCACTGTAACTAAACCAGCCCACACCACAGTTCTGGTATCCATAACAGGAATCTTTCAGGAAGGAGGTGATAATTGGATCTCCCATTCTCACTGCCTTTGATGAGACTGGAATTTCATCCACAGAAGTGATTTACTGAGGTTTGCATCATTTTGGATCCTGTGGAAGACTGTGTAAGAGGGAATGGTTGACAATGTGTGTATGATGGTCCACAAGGAACCTTGAGTCACAGTAGGTCATAGTGGGAAAAGTTATAATGCCCATGTTACTGGCAAGACAGTTTCCTCAGATTTTAAATTACATATAATGGGTTTTATTGTACTAGGAGTAGCAACACTCATGAAAAACACAGTTACCAGTAGGGAATTCTTGTTTCTTAGAACATGTTTACTGTTCCTTGTGTATCTCCTTGGAGTCCATCAAAAGGTTACAAAATCTTCTTCTTTAAACAAAACCTTTTTTTCTTTAGATGAGAATTTAAGTTTCAGTAGATGCTAGACAATTACTCTGTATCATATGCATTCATGTACATTGCATTGCATTTTGTCAAAATTAGAGTGGAAGAAAAATATGTATTCACCCTAAAACTTAGACTGAGGTATAGTTAATCTTATAAAAACATCTATGTTTGTTCTAAATATTCATTATTATGATTTTTCAAAGAGACATCTCTTTCCAAGACTGAACTGTAGATGTACACTTTGCCATTCTTAGACTATCCAGAAAGAGTTTCAGGTATTACTGACAAAACTGTCTTCATTTATCTTGACCACAGGAGCAGAACAAACACATACTAAAGAGTCTGCAAGGAAGCCAGCAAGTATTTGCCATGACATTGCTGGTTAACTTTTTCTATTCATATGATGCTTTAATGTAATTGTAATGGCTTGGAATGATGAAACTTTGCAATCTCATTTGTGCTGTGGATTTAACACATCTTAAAAACAGAATTGCACATAGCTCTTTTTCACCCTTTTGGAACACTTTTAAAAGGTTTATAATATTACATATGTAAGCACCTGCAGTTATCTGGGATTTTATTTTTTTTTTTACATTAAAGTATTATCTTTAAAATGTCTCCTCTTTTTTTTTTTCTTTTTCTTTTTTTTTTTTCCAATTTAAACTGAAAGGTAAGAGAAATTACATTTGGTCCACAATCCCCTGTTAAATCTGCCTAACTCTTTTCACTGTCTTTACAGGATTAAGCCATTAATGAAACTTAGAGTGTTGGAGTGTAAGATGCAATGTCAGAGAGTAATGGCAGTAATTTTCAAAACCATTTGAGATGCAGAACGTGATGCTTTAGAGTCTATAATACGTCATCAAAATAAAACTACTCCTCAAAGTTAATTTTAAACATTTTGAAAAAAGTTCTTTTCAGAATTAAAATGTAAGAGTCAAATAATTTCCCTAACTATTCTGGGGTATGGCATCCATACCCCAGAATCAGTGTAATACATAGGTCAACATAACAAAGCTGCTGCCCACATTTATAGACAACAGAATATTTTACATGATGAATCATTGGCTATCAGAAAGATTTTATTCTGGTGAAAAGAAGATAAATTTTTCCATTCAGAGCTTTATGAAAACTGCAGCTAAGATATGTTTTTGGGGGGGGGAAATGTGGTTGCTGATATTTTTTTAATTAGGTTTTAAAATAAGAAATAATTGAAACTCTGTAAATCTTACCCTGATTAAACCTGCAGGGAAATAGGAATAGGTTCCAGAAATGCATACTATTTCCAATAATCTGCTGTAAATTTCCTGGTTCTAGGTAAAATGAAAAATGAGACAACACAAACGTTAATCCGATCTGAAATGCATGCACTAAATATTTTGCAAGATGCATTCTCAGAAAACTACCAGATTAGTTTTACTGAGGTCAAATAGCTTCTGAAAATACAAATGGGTATCCATTAGTGTGAATGCTTCTCTGAAGTAAAGACTTCAATACATCAAAAGTTGTCTGCCCTGCATTTCTATTTATGGGACACTTGCATGATCAAGCACTCGAGGAAGGACGCATCCATGTTCCCTTCAGCAGAATACCAAGACATTTCCCACTACTTGTGCTATAGATCTCATATAGCCTGTTGTTACTTTCTCAAAGTAATTGTTAGGAGCACATGCCTGGGATGAACTACGTGGGTTATTAAATGCACTTCCTGTGCCAATAAACACTGAGTTTCCACAATCTTCAGAAGCTACTTGTTAGAAGTAGTTAATTCTTTGCTTGTTACTATTTGGACTAGGAAATCATCTAAAAGCCTTCTACTTTGTAGGTTAGGAGCCTTATAATTTCCGGGTTAATTTGGTTTGAGAAGATGTTTTTATCCTGATATTCTCATTAGCTTGAAAAGCTGTCTCTTTATGTTCACTCTTAAAATACCCTTTTAGTTACCTGCGTACAGACAGCGTTCATTAACCCTCCTAAACTCTTAGCAAACTAAACCCATACTGGATTATTTATGCAGCCTTTTGAAGACAGGCTCAAGGTTTCTCTATTTGTCTTACAACTGGCTTTGAAGGTGTAACAGTGAAGCTGGAGGAAGCTGCTCTACACCAGAGTTCGCAGGTCCTTCCAAGAACCTAGTTGTATAAGCTCTGTGCTGCCCTCTTTGCCTTTTGGGTACAATTTGCTGTGCATCCAGTCAGTTTGTAACAGAGCTTGGAACTACATGTGAAAGACAGATGAAAGTGTGGTGTACACACATATGTTTAAATGTACTTTTAATTCAGAAACATAGCTTCTAAGGGAAGATCTCCATTCCCCAATCTTTCCACTGGTCCTTCTCTCTACTTGTTCCATTTTGAATTATTCTTTTGCAAACATGTGCCATATGAAACTCTAATGATCTTGATAATCATATTTTGGTGTTACTGGATCATTACTTTTACCCATGGTACTGCACTGCAATGTCATTGCATCACTAAGAAATCATACCACTACATTGAGAACAGGGATGTGACTGGATCATTGAATTTCCACATATGACTCTTAAATATGAAAAAAAAAAAAAAAAAAAAAAAAAAAGTGCTAGTGGATTCAGGAACAAGTAAATTTTCTAAAAATAATTTATGGTTTAATCTCCTGCCTTTTGGGTGCAGGAATAATCTTTCCATCATACATCTTTCTAACATTGAGGCATTGAAGCCTCAGTACCCCAGGCCAACAAAAACAAGGACACATAAGAATATTTTACTAGCAGGATGACAGCAACTATGAGAACTCCCTATAGGAGTATACATAGGTTTTTCTCCTTATACATTCCCTTGTCTTCATCCATTTATGAAACTGATGAAAGTACCACTAAAGAGGCTCTTGTCTTAAGTGAGTAACTTAGATCAGTTAAAACCATAGAGGAAGTTACCAAGTCTTGATGAATTTGAAGTTCATTTCCAGCCTGATTAATTCTGTGATTCTGGTAGAAGAGAGTATCTAGGGATTTCCTGCCTCCATACCTACTGCAGTATGAACAAATACGTTCCCTTTTACTATATTTAATATTTTGTCATTGTTTAATTTGTAATTAAAATTATTTTACTGACAGAATTTTCTTTGATGTTTAGGTCAAACAGGCCAAATTTATAGTCAGATTCCTAGACAGTGATTCTTAGTTTCAGGAAACCTATGTGGCTAGATAAACTTAAACTAGCAAGATAAACTAGTCTGTAAGTTTTCAGTCACCTAGGTAACCATCTGTAAATAATAAACAGTATGTATACATTTAGGAAGTGTACCAGAGGATTTTTTTTTTCCTTTTCCATTCATTTTTTTTCTGGTACACTGTCAGTTTGAAGCACTATCTAAATGAACTGTTGCAGCTCACCAGGGCCAGTTGCTCACACTGGGATTATATAGCTACCTATAAGCAAAGGAGGTCACATTAGAAGATATTCTCTTGGATCTAAAATTACTTCAAAGTGTTGTATCTGACATAATGGAAACCAATGGTGCAGAGCAACACCTTGCTTCTCAGCTCTGACAGTGTTTTGACCTGTTTTGCCAGCCAAAGATCTACCTCAAATCCCTCAGAGATCAGCTAAACAGAAGAGAGGAGTTGGTCTCCCTTCTCACCGATACTTACCACTGATACTTACTCATTTGTTGCTCCCCTGACTGCTTGGTAGGGACTGTCACTGCAGAACGGACACCTGGATGGTGGCAAAGTCTCTGCTCTTGCAGTTGATGTTTGGCAAAACTAAGATTTGTTTGGTTTGTAGATTTGCTTGCTGGAGCTCTATTCCTGTACATCCAGTCAGAAAGGAAGAAATTGATGATTATTTTCTGATAACGTTGCACTTCAGGTTGCCCTTTGGTTTGCTCTTGATGGTTTGGAATTACACAAATGGAAATAACTATCTCCTTATAATGCTGTGTAAATCTCTCCCCTCACTGTCCACCTGGTGGGGGAGGCTGTATTTATGGGAGATACTTGCACAGAGCAGAGAAACATGCGAGCAGGTCCTTCACCAGCCTAACACTTCATGGTAAGGAAAAGGAGTCTGCCTGGGTGTTGGCTGAACATGCCTGGGTGGCTTAATGGTTTTCTGGTGCCATACACTGTGTGCAGGAATTGGGATAGTACTGTTGTCAGTGGGTCAAGCAGGCAACCAAGGTGCAGCAGGGAGAAAGGAGGTTTCTCTAAGTCATACTTGGCTAAAGCTCAGGCTTCAACTCTGTATCTATACAAGCTAATGAGTAGAAATATGAAAACAGATGACACCCAGCCTTCAGAGTGCTACTAAATATGTGATTTGCAAAAGAAAATTTGCTAATATTTTTATGTCAGAAGGGTACTCAATGAGATTAGAATCTCAGACAGCTCTCTGCAAAATGTAACTATAATGTGATATTATTGCCTCCTAAAGCAGTAAGCTGCCAAATAGATAAGGCATGCAAAGGCAGCCTTTTATCTTTGTTTGATTAGGAAATGAGGTGATCAAATAGTTTCCATGAGAGTTTTTAAGAGCTTTTAGAGAAAAGAAGGAATTGAACCTGACCTTAGACTTTAACATCACCTTCTTTCCTTTATTCTCCTTTTCTTTCCTTTCCCTTTTCTTTCTGGTAGCTGTAAACAGACTTACAGATGCAATGATTACAGGACGGAAGGTTCCATTTTCAAATCAGATGGTCCCAACTACAAATATGTACATTTAACTTTGTCTAATAAGGTACAGCCACCAAATTTTGACCAATTTAAAACAGGATACTTGGGGGTTTTTTAACCTGCAAAAGTAAGGGTTCTCTTTACAAAGCTGTTACAGTGCTTCTTCTATATTAAATTTATTTTATACATACCATTAATCATTTTCATTCTATTAAAAGTGCAGGAAACAAATTTTCACATTCTACAGGCAGGGGGAAAAAAAATGCATCAAGGTTTGAGTGACCATTACATCTTCTTCCTGAAGTGGTTTCTTTTTCTCATGTTACAAATAATATCCATTCTGAAGATGTGTTATAAATTCACCCAAATGTACATCAACAATTTTATCTGTGTGCAAGGGAATGCATTATTAGCAAGCCATTGTGGGGTGTTGTGAGAACACACATTTTGTCAAAACTATATCTTAACATAGTTGCCAAAAAACTCCAGATTATCATTTTTAAAGTGTTTTCAAATATTTATGGGTCTTCAGAGAACCTATAAATACCATTCAATTTCCAGAAAACAGACCAATGTGAACTGAAGAAAAAATATTTTTCTGGCCACCCAGCTCCACCAACAAACTAGGTGAGGTATATTGATATTACCTGCTCGTAGATAAGTCAAAGAACTGTTTTCTTGATATGTTAGGCTTTCAGTTTTGTACTGGAATATATCAAGATCAAAATTTGATCCAGGAAAGTTACATTTGTTTTGCAGTTCTGTAGTCACTGAAGCTCCACAGCCTTCCTTGAAGTGGAGATAAAGAACTTCAGTTTCTAATTCCAAGTCTCTTGAGCTCACTTAGCTTTCTCCAAATGAAGAAGTCAAACATACATCGACCTCAAACACAAGCAAAACCTATTCTAAAACAATATTGTTTCATGGAGAACATTTGCATTTGGAAATAGTTACAAGCTAAACATAATGCTGTTCAGAATTGTTAGTGTGGGAATGCAGTTTTGTACTAGTTATGAAAATAACCAGATTGACCCATTTTCCTTTATTTCAACCGCTGCAAGTAAATGCTATGTTTCTAAGGCAGTTTGAAAGGAGAACAACAGTTTTCTTATTGTTTGAAATCAAATTTGAAGAGGCTTTTAGAGTGCTTGGAGCTGCAAATCCGGTAAACAGCTCTCTTAACCATTATATGCAAGAAAAAGTAGATGTGGATGGAGAAATCTAAACATCAAAGGACTTAACTGGCCGTCTACCACGTTTTTGACTGTGTGCTATGTTAATGAATGATACTATGACAGTTTACTCTCCCATTCTGATTCTCTACCACAGATCATCAAAGATATGAAGTCCCCATCTATAGTATTGTTTTCCCTTTCTTTCTAACAACTTGTTCAGAAGTTTATACAGACATGTAATTCTTCAGTGTCATGCTATCAACTAAACTGGATTTAGTTTTGTAAACAAACAAAACCACTTTCTTACTGTTTCCTAGGAAAATAAGGGAGGGATGTACTATTCTGTTACCCAGTTTCAGTGGACCACATGAAGGTAAACTTTCCTATGTCCATGTATTAGCCTGTCTTTACTCAGTCATTGTTTTCATAGTATTGAATTTTAGCACAAGGCACATTTCAGCATGACTATTTGAAGGGTTTGGCTCTTTTTGTTCTATACTTTATTCAGGTGAAGAGAACTTGTCTATACATTTTAAATTGTTAGTGCACATCATTCCTCCTACAGTGCTTTATGACTATATGGTAACTCAGTCTTGCTTCACAAATAGGGAACTGAGAAAAGAGAAATGAAGAACTAGGGAATGTGAGGAGTTACCCAAGCTAGTGCTGACCCAAGCAGACTGGTCCTCCTCCTTCAGTACTGTGTGGCACTAACTTGTCAGGCCCCAAACCCTGCCCATGGCACTACAGCTGTGTTGTTGTGTGCCTGAAAGCTATTAGGTTCCAGAGCTGGCACCAGCACTGCTAATGCATGCCACTTCACCACCCTCCAGGGCACAGTATTGCCAATGGTCACTGATTTTGATGTCTGATCTCATTTCATGCCTGATTTCCATACATCAAAGGCCTAGCCACATTAATTTCTCAAATTGTTATTTTTTCTTAAATTTGTTAGTTTTTCCACCTATCCTTTGAGAAAGTTTGGAGCACTGTGACTGTGTGTATAAAAGGTATTTCTTTGCTGAACTAAAGAATAAGCATTAATAAGAGCCCTGGTGCATTTAGGGCAGTATTATAGATCAAGTCATTGAATCAGAGAATCATTTCTACCATGTAGGAGACAACACATGGTCTGTCTCATTTTCAACCCAATGCTAGATCTGTAGAAAGCAGTTCACTGATCAGTGACTATGGCACAAATATTTAAATTTTGATAAGGTTTGAATTGCACTTCCAACACCTCCCCATCATGAACACTGACAGGTCTAAAAGTAAACACTTGGAAAGAGTACTTCAGTGTGACTCATTTTGAGCTGCTGCTTGTTATATTGATAGTCTAGAACTAATTCAGTGAAGAAGTTTTAACCAAATTAGACTTATCAATGACAAATAATCCCCATTGCTTTCAAAACAATATACAGAAATTAAAGCATTTGACTTCAAATGTGCAAAAAGTGAGCACTGCCCATGCTCACCCTGTGTACAGGATATACTGCACTCATTTTACTCAGTCAGCTGTCTGTCTGCCTATTTCCAGCAAAATAAAGTGGCTATACAAAAAACCACAAATGCAAAACTGTAACTGTTTTCTACGGAAGGCCACTTTTATAATCACTATGGCAGCAGAAATTATCAAATTATACATTTCTACATAATTCCATGGAGGTGTTGAAGAAAAGATTCAGTGCCACGGTCCAGTTGATTGGATAGGGTTGGGTGGTAGGTTGGACTGGATGATCTTGGAGGTCTCTTCCAACCTGGTTGATTCTATGATTCTATGAATTACATAGGTTTCACTGATGAAAAAAAACATGTGTACAAAACACAAACAAAAATTGAGGTAACTGGTCAAAGTGAACATGATAAAGCTGTAGTCTGAACATTTTCAAACAAGCCACTATTATATTTTGCTTTCTTTTTTTTTTTTTCCTTAGACACTGATAAAGTTTCTATTTTCCTCTTAGAGAAAAAAAAAAAAAAGTGAAAAATAGATTTACATCTCAATTCAAGCAAAGGGGGAATCCATTGTTGTCTATGTGCTGCCAGTTTATGTGGCTCTTTTCTCTCATTGTCATGCTGATAAGATATCATTTAGTCAGTTTTATTTTTATTATATTTTGGATATTTTGACATGAACTTACATTGTAAAGAAAGGACATAATAATTTTTTAAAAGAGAGAAGATGTATGAAAAAAAAAACCAATAATTATATCTTTAAGGGGGTTTCTTCAGCCTAAATGTCTTAGATAAAGTTTTACACGCTTATTTTGGAGAGGTGAGGAAGGACAAGCTAAAGTCTGTCAAATACTAGGAGTTGTCTTGTTGCAAGCCTTCAAAAAAAAAGAGGGGGGAGAGGCACTTTTTTTTCATTTCCTTACTAATGCTTCCCTTTCACTAGTGCCAGATTTTAAGCAACTGTGCAGGTTTTAGAGTAGACAGAAAGAGGACTATCACAAAGCCTCCTCTGGACTTTTTTGCATTAATCTGGTTTTGCTTCCCTGAAAAACCCTTGTAATATGCATCATGCTTTCCTCCAAGATCACAAAATCACAGAATGTCAGGGGCTTGAAAGATCATCTAGTCCAAGCCCCCTGCCAGAGCAAGATCACCTAGACCAGATCACACAGGAACATGTCCACTGGGTTTTGAATATCTCGAGGGGGAGACTCCACAATCTCCCTGGGCAGCCTGTTCCAGGGTTCTGTCACCCTCGCTGTGAAAAAATACCTCCTCATGTTCACATGAAACTTTCTGTGCCTCAGCTTCCACCCATCGCCCCATTGTCCTGTCATCAGGCATCACTGAGAAGAGCCTGGATCCATCCTACTGGCACTCACCCTCTACATATATATAAACATTTATGAGGTCACTCCTCAGTCTCCTCTTCTCCAAGCTAAAGAGTCCCAGCTCCCTCAGTCTCTCCTTGTAACAAAGATTTTCCATTCCCTTAATTATCTTTGTGGTTCTGCGCTGGACTCTCTCAAGCAGCTCTATGTCCTTCTTGAACTGCGGGGCCCCATTAAGACACAGTAAGATGCTTTCTGCATGAGCCATAACAGAAGCAGCTCACAAAGTGTAGACCTTGCAGCTCTCAGTCCACAACATAACAGTAATTTCCCTTTGTATTTGTGATCAAGACAGTTAGTACCTAAAGAAGGTGCTAATCCCAAGCACTTTCCAGAAGAAAGGTCTCAGTCTCCTGTGAAAAACCTGTGTGTGCACAGGGTTGGGTAAGGCTTAGCAGCAGCACTAATTTATTCACAGCAGTAGAAGAAAGGTGAGGAAAAGAAATTTGCCATTGAGGAAGACAGGTGCCAGGGTATAGGTGTATGATATCACTGCCAGTGATAGCAGGGGACAGAAGTCAGTGACCAAGGATGTGTCTTTTAACCTTGTACTCTCATGTAAGTGTCAAACACAAATAGATTTTTAGCAAGTGTTAGAGACTATTATATTTGATCTTACTTTGCCTGTCATGTCAGGACTGTCTCCTATTTTCTATATTGCATAGTGCTTCGTAGGTCACAACAGACTGCTCAGGTGATGGAATTATAAAGACACTCCAAAAATGGAAACTGGAATTTACTCTACTTCCCTTTAGAATCTCACACTAGGGTTTCATCACAGTAACTAACTGGTAACTGTGCTGCAAAAAAAAAAAAAAGAAGTAACACTATCAGCAAACAGAAATAAATATCTAACTGTACTCAAAATTCCAGGAACACATCGTAGCGCATTCAAGACTGATTAAAAATGAAAACAACTGTGAAATTTTGCCAGACATTTTCCAGTATATCTCATGCACAAGATCACAATGAGGAGTTGTGTTGCACACTGCGGAAATCGCCTATTTCAGCATGAAGAAACTGTCAGAGATAAGGCAAGAGATACGTAATATTATAACCATTATTTATTCTAGATTAATGAAAGGACAAAACAGCCCTTTCAGTTGCAGCCTACATGCAGAAAAACATTCATCTTACAGAGCCCAGACTATTGTATTCACAATGTATTAGCAGCTGGCTGATCTATCAGCTGAGATGAATTATTACATGGGTTTACAGTGATATCAGTTTTCATTACAGAGCAGTCATCCAAGTCCTTTCCTATTCTGTTCGCACATCCTTATTGCTTTGCTTTTCCTTCACCCATCAGATGCTTTCTGCCCAGGAAGTCGTTAGGCTGAATATGGGGGTTTTAATGTCTGAAATGCATGAAGATGTAGAAGCAGCAACTAATCAAACAAGTGGTTCTCCAGGGAATGGGTTTTGTTTTGCATTTTTTTTGTTTTTTTAACTGCTTCTTGTTACTAGAAGTGAGTCTTCTTTTTCGAGACCAAACTTCCTTCTTCTTAGACTAAATAACATTACAGCTTGGATCACCAAATTGGAAAAACATGGACTTGATGGGTGGAGCACTGCTGGATAAGGAATTGGCTGGATTGTGGCATGCAGAGAGTTGTGATCAACGGCACAAATCCACCTGGAGACCAGTGACAAGTGGCATCCCTCAGGGGTCAGTGCTGGGACCTGTTTAACATCTTTGTCAGTGACATGGATAGAGGAATCAAGTGCACCCTCAGCAAGTTTGCAGGTGACACCAAGCTGTGAGGCACAGCTGACTTGCTATAGGGTAGGGATCCATCCAGAGGGACCTGGACAGGCTGGAGAGGTGGGCCCAGGCCAACCTCATGAAATTCAACAAGGCCAAGTGTAAGGTCCTGCACCTAGGTTGGTACAATCCCAAGCACAAAACCTAGGCTGCATCAAGAGAAGCATGGCCAGTAGGGCAAGGGAGGTGATTCTGCCCCTTTACTCTGCTCTTGTCAGACACCACCTGGAGTACTGTGNGGCCTACAGGAAGGCTGGGAAGGGACTGTTTACAAGGTCTTGCAATGACAGGATGAGGAGTAATGGGTCTTAACTGGAAGAGGGGAGATTTAAACTGGATGTGGTGGAGTCACCATCCCTGGAGGTGTTCAAGGTGGGTTTGGACATGGCACTTGGTGCCATGGTCTAGTCTTGAGGTGTGTGGTATCAGGTTGGACTTGATGATCTTTGAGGTCTCTTCCAACCTTGGTGATACTGTGATACTGTTAGGAGGAAGTTCTTTACAGTGAGGGTGGTGAGACACTGGCACAGGTTGCCCAGGGAGGTTGTGGATGCTCAAAGCTCAAGGCTAGGTTAGACGAGGCCTTGAGTGACCTGTTCTAGTTGGAGGTGTCCTTGCCTATGGCAGGGGGGTGGAACTCGATGATCTTTGAGGCCCCTTCCAACCTAAACCATTCTATGATTTCATTGGGTAGACAAGGGCAGAAAGGAAGGCTGAGGGGGTATATTGTGGGTGGTTGGTTGTTCTTTTGTTGTTGTTTCAGTTTTTTTTGTTTGGCTGCTCTACTCTGTGTTATGCAGCACTGAATCTACTGACTAGATAAAAAAGTTTCAGAGAGAAATCTGCAACCCTGTGTTGACAGAGTGCAGGGTTTCAGGATTAAAGAAAATATAGGTGGAGGAAGAAAGGCTGTACTTGCACTATCTAGTAAACATAGACTCAGGAAATGCCCTCAAGGACAGATTTTCTAGCCTTTGGCATTGCAAGTCTGCAAGCACAGCTTTGGACATAATGTGAGCAAAAGCCTTTAGATTTCATGGGTCCCTCATGCCCACATTTACTCCAGCATCTCACCAGGTATCCTTCATGATATCCCTGGGGCTTGTCTTTCTGCTTCCAAAACTTCAAGCATTGGTATAGGAAAGCATCGTAGGGAATGTGGAAGGTTTTATATATTTACATAACAATATTTTAATGTTAAATTGGCAATATCATTTGACTAACAGCAGCAGTAGGCCCTTCCTGTTATAGACCAGTCTCAACCCAAGGGCAACATGTGTGCTGATGTTCAGAAGCGCTGCCTTCTTAATGGACTCTTGTAGGGATGTAATCATGAGACTGCAACTGGCTCTGCGTGGCATTCCCTCAGCTACCCAGGGGGGTCTGTATGGTGACCAAGTACAACTGTGGAGTTCACTGTAGGATCAGGGTGTTACTCAGTGTGAGAGAGAGAGACCAGGTCTTTGAAAACTAATCATTCCTGTATTTACACATACGTGTAAGTGCGTGTGTATTTTGCATGGGGAACTTCGGCAGATTTTTTCCTTACTTAAGGGATTTGTTCCCCTCCTCCACCCTCTCCCTGTCCTCATTAGAAATCTCTGTCAGTCACTGATGGTTTGGATGCTTCAAGCTGTACTGTATGATTTCTGGGGCAAGGTTTCTTATACCTTGCCTATGTTTGAAGAGGAAGCAGCGGGCACCAGTTCAAGTCTAAATAATCACAATAATCATTTCCAGCAGACAGACAACCTCTTCCTGGTTGGCTATAGTCTGACTCTTCAGCCAATGTAACTGGCAGTCTTGATATTTTCTCAGAGCATGGCACAGAGTTAGAATGCTTGGTAGTGTTCTAGATGCCAATTTAACAATTTATCCCTTGAATCAGTCTGATTTTGTTACGTGTTAAAATATATACTTATCTATTAAAGGATATGCAAGTAGAATAAAGCAGGGAATATTAAAACACAGCATGATGCAGTGAGATATGGTGTTTCTTAAACAGTAGCAGTAATCTTAATAAAATGCAGATGCAATCATGTTGAGGGAGCAGTGTGGTAATAAAAATGAAGAAAGGAGCAAGGTGCACAAAAAGAAGGGGGAGCCCTTGGGTGGAAGCATGCCTTTGAGTTTAGTAAAGACATAATGTGGTGCCTGTTACAATTGCACAGCTTTGCCTTCAAAATATGAAGTCAGTAGGTGGGTTGTTTTCATGCCTGGTGTAACTCCACCAAAGTTGGTGGAATTATATTCATTCTAAATGCAGCTCTGCACAAGCAACATAATAGAATGTAGATGTCAATAAAGTTAGATGGATAAAATTTTAAAAATCATTAACATATTCTTATATGTATTTGAAATTCATTTATTCATTTGAAATTCATATTCACAGTGATCATATTTTGGTCATGGAAAACAAATATCTAACACATTCTTATCACACGTTTTGTAGCTCTCTCAGAATTCTATTTGGTTTCTGTCTTATGGCCTAGAAAAATGTCGGTATGAAGCAGTGCCCTGTGACACAAGAAAGCAGCTCCCAAAACACTGCCATCCTTTTATTCTTTCTTTGCACACTATCTAGCACTGTGAGAAATTTGTTGCATGAAGTAGTGGTTGTGTCTGTTACAGAAAATAATAATGAGAGCAAAATAGGAAGATGTATTCTTTAGACATAAAGCACTTAAAGAATAACATGATTATCTTGCACAATCAATGTGGGTTCAAAGAGGGAAAGTCCTATCTAACTAATTTGACAACCTTCCATGACAAGGTTATTACCCATTTGGTGATCACAGAACCACAGAATTAACCAGGTTGGAAAAGACCTCTGGGATCATCCAGTCCAACCTGACACCTTCTAATTAACTAAAGCATGGCACTAAGTCTCTCATCCAGCCTCCTTTCAAACACCTCCAGGGACGGTGACTCTACCACCTCCTCTGGTAGCCCATTCCAATGCAAATCACTCTTTCTGTGAAGAATTTCTCCCTAATGTCCAGCCTAAACCTGCCTTGGTGCAGTCTGACACTCTGTCCTCTTGTTCTGTTACTGATTGCCTGGGAGAAGAGACCAATCCCCACCTGGCTACAATCTCCTTTCAGGTGGTTGTAGAGAGCAATAAAGTCTGCCCTGAGCCTTCTCTTCTCCAGGCTGCACACCCCCAGCTCCCTCAGCTGCTCCTCATAGGGCTGTGCTCCAGGCCCCTCACCAGCCTTGCTTCTCTGGACACATCCTAGCATCTCAACATCTTTCTTAAATTGAGGGGCCCAGAACTGGACACAGTACTCAAGGTGTGGCCTGACCAGTGCCAAGTGCAGGGGCAGAAGGATTAGTTCTTGGTTGCTCTGATCAGGTCTTTGGCAATCCGTTTGGTTTCCAAACATTTCTAAAGGTCAGTATTGCTTTAATCTTGTTATTTGGCTGTGTATTCTCTTCATATGTTAGTGCAGATAATGATCAGGGATTTGTGAGGTGGTTACGGTATTACAGGAATATATAAATAACAAATAATGGAGTTTCCATTCCAAGGCGCTCTGTGACATCTGGGAGTTTGTCAAGAATGAAGTCCTGAAGTTCACCAAGGAGAACAAGGTTCTGCACCAGAGGAGAAGTAAACCCACCCCTCAGAAAAGTCTATAAAACCCTTGAGTGAGTGACAATTGATGGAAAGGATCTGGGGTCATGGCTGACACCAGCTGAATACAAGCCAACGGAGTGCTCCAAACTTGGACAAGTCAAACAGTGTCCCATGCAACATCAGAAGGGGCAGGACCAGCAGAATGGAAGAAGGCAGCACCTGTCTCTGCTCAGTACTTGCATGGCTGCGTCTGGAATTGTGCCCAGTGTTAAATACCTGTGTTCAAGGGGGTCACTGAGAAACTGGGCAATGTCTAGTGAAGAGTTCTCAGGACAGTCAGAGGTTAGGATCTGATACAAGTGGAGGTTAGCCGAGTTATACTTCTCTGGTGTGGCAAAGACTCTGGAGTGGTTAACAGCAGTCCATCACTTCCTTAGAGGCATTTCCAAAGAATACAGAGCAAAATTGCTTTTGACAGCGGCAGAAAACACATGCAAGAAGCAAGAAATAAAAATTCTTACTTGAGAGATTCAAAACAGACATTAGGAAAATCCTCTTCACAGGGAGAGTAGTGCCTCCAATGGAACAGCTTACCCTGGGACCCTGTGAAATCTCCATCCCTGGAGATTTACAAGACTCTAATAAACAAATCCATGGATGACCTGATCTAGTTCTGGCAGTAGTCCTGTTTGGAGCTGGGGTTGGGACTAAGTGACCTCCAGAGGTCCCTTCCAGAAAACACTATGATTTTATTCTAGTATATTTTCATTTTGATCTGGGAGTTTCTGCTTGGTTTGTTGGGTTTTTTTTTTTTTCTTCTTTGTGTTCCTTTGGCTGACTCTAGGCCTTAATGAGTCCTCTTCCACATACTACTCTTAAGATGCTATGGCTTCACATTTGTGTTGTACTTTGAATCCTTGGGAAAACCAACCACAGAACAAAACATGTTTCTCTGCTCATTGACTCATCCTGTAGGTGTAAGAACTTCACACAAATATCATCTGGACACTAATACAGAGCAGAAGATCTAAACAGTGAGCCTGACTAGACACTATCTTCAGTTGTGCAGGGTTTTACATCTTCTGTAAATGTTGTGGGCTTTTTCTATTTAATTCTGGAAGAGGGACAGAAAGCAGACAGAATGGGCAATAAAGCAAACAACTCTCAGATGTCTTTCAAAGCTACTAGATTAAACAGTGACACGTAATAAAGAAACAACTGGTTGGTTTACATATATACAGAACCTTATTTACAAAAGACCTGAATCAAATTCTGTTTGGGGTGTATGGGCTTACCTTTCTAGGGGCACACATAATAGCTATTTTGGTGGAATCCTGTAGTTGCAATTTTTTTACATATGCAAATCGTGATGTATTTTAGCTTTAAAAGAACTGAATCACATGTTCTTGTCTTTATTTTACTTGCGTAAACGATATAAAGTTAAGTCTTCCTCAAACACATTCATAACTGCAATTTGCATTACAGGATGCATATTACTATTATTATTCTCTTGAAATATTCCTAGGAGGAAATTTAGCACTCTGAATAACATTGCTGTTTTCATTTATTATGGATCAAGAGGCTTTGCTTGAAATTTTCTTTTAAATATAGATGCCTAATTGTCTGATATACTCCTAATGGAAGTCAGTTTTAATTACTCTCCAGTGCCTTTAGCTTTGGGGACAGCACGATTATCACCTAGCTCAAATTACCTGGCCCAAGAGATGAGGATTCTCTCCAGGAAGCAGAGAGCCGCTGTGGTCTGGCTTAATGTTCCTCCTTAGTCAACTGCATCTTGTTTTACTGCTCCTCTGTTGAATCTTCTTCGTTGCTCTTCTGATATTAACTGTGTTTGGTTTGATTGCTGCTTCCTTTTAAAATGAATAATGTGTTCAGGTATCTTCTACATGTGTTTATCATTCTTGTTTTAACTGGGAGTGGTTCCGCTTTTGCATCTTTCTCTGTCCAAAGAGCAGCATTTTGAAACCACTTCATCTGATGTAAATCAGCCAGACTTCAGTTTCTTTCATGTTTTTCAGACTACATGTTACTGCCATGTTTCTACAGGCTGGAATATTTATAAATAGGCTCCATATGCCTTCAGGATCCAATCTCAAAAAACTGATGTCTTTCCCCAACTCCTACCAAAACTAAGGTGGTGTAAAGGAACTCAGCATTGTGTGGGATCAGACATTTATATAAAAGGTAAAATCCTTTAAAAATACCATTAAAGCTCAGCTTTACACTGAAGACAGGGTTATATAACTGGAAGAAGAGATGCATATATTCAATACATTCATTTTCCCAAGTCCAAAACCTCTGCTTCATTCAGCACAGAGTGCAAGATAGAACAGGCTATCAGGGTCATATTTTAATGCTTATTTTCCTCTGTAGCCTCAGATGATGAGTGGTTGTATCCACCTATGCCATCTAGTAGTCTAGCCATTCTTCCAATCTGTGTCTTCTCACCACTTAGATATTTGCTCGTGTGAAAGCCAGGAAAATCAACACTGACAATTAACATTAGGTATAGGCATGACTCCTTCCACCTTCTGGGCATGATTTCATCACTGCTGGAAATCAAGAGCTTTCTTTTTTTCTATTTGTATATCTATTGTTCTTGATTTTCTCATAACATTGCCATTGCTGACTGTTCTCACATATAAGTTTAAACACTATTTTGGAAGATGGCCAAGAACAAATGGTGGATGCAACGAGCAGCAGGCCCCAGCAATGTGAGGGAAGTCTCTTCCTCTGTCTAGGTCTCCCTTTCAGCTGTGAACAAACTGTCCCAGGAAGTCAATCAACTCAAAAGGGACATGTTCCATTCCCTAGCTGTACAGTCCTGTGTTTCAGCCACTAGAAGCAGCTGGTCTCCTGTCCAAGGAAGAGAATCTGGGAGGTATATGCCCCAGCAATGCCAAGGAAATCTCTCTCCCTCTGTACAGGCCTGCATTTCAGGTGTGAATTGTTCCAGTCAGAATTAGAGGGACCCTGCCTCCAACCAAATGGAGAAGTATAACTGGCTTTACTGGACTGGTAAGTCGAAACTATGAGAATATAAAGCTTTAGTAGACACAGTTGCACAGTGCACTCTGATGCCATGAAACTGCAAAGGAACTGTGAAAAAGAAACTGTGTTTCTGGTGTGACAGGGGGATCCCCACACCTGGATGTGTTGGAAGCTGAGTGTTGGAAAATAAGCAACAGTTTGCTGTTATTTGGAGTGGTGGAAGGAGTCACCAGAATCAACTGCCCCAGAGGTGGAAACACAGCCCAAACATTTGGACAGCTCATGGGCTGATCCAGAGTGTCATGGAACAGAAAGGAGCTCCATGCATCTGCGGTGAGAAGTCTCCTGTGTACTGCAAAGTGATTTCTTTTGAGAGCGAATGGACAGTGACCGATGTATGACGTATATTGTTTGATGTTAGTTGCTGCTGGGCATGACATAGATAATATAGAATAAGGGGTGGAGAATGTCATGAGTTGTGTTGAATCTGCTGCTGGAATTCAATCCCATGCTGCTTCATGCCAGCTTCAAAATGAAAATGCTGGCCAGAGCAAAGTATCATGGGGCGTGAAGTTGAGACCGTAACATGAGAGGCTTCCCATTCCAGCTGCTGCTGTCGGGTTCTGGGTTTGAGCTATTGTGCTTTTCTGCTGGGATGGCAGTGGGACAGGGAGGCACGGGGGCTTGTTAGCTTACTGGCTTCTGTTGACATTTTCTGCATTTTGCTGTGATTTTTCTGTGCATAGGCTAAGATAATTGTACATTGTATTTGTTTTTCTCAATAAAACCCTTTATCTCAAGAAGTTAACCCATTACTATCTTACAATGCAGATATTAGATCCAGTAAAATCTAGTCTGTGACTACTTAACCTCTGAGATTATTAGCGATGTGAAGGAACAATCTCAAAACCCCTTGGGTTTTCAGAACTGCAGGAACTGACATTGGTCTCCACAAAGTAAGAATTTGGATAATGCAGAAGAACAAAAATTTGGGTGATGTAAAAGACCTTTTCTATGTTACATCAGACTGGGATCTGGTTTGGCAATAGAAAATCAGATTTGCATATTAACAACAAGAGCATATACCTATATCTCTAGAAATCACTTTTTCAGCTAATTTTGACAATGACCAGGGGAAAAAACTGTCTGCCTCATTTGTTATTTGAGGAGGGATGAGTTTAAAGGACAGACAGAGAAAGTGCAAGGTGAAATAGGTCTAGCAGTTCACTGGCAAAATTATCCCTTCTTCTACGGTTCCTCTGTAAAGCGACAAATGTTGGGGATTTTTTCTGATGCACTCTATACTGCACTCACATCCTGAAATAGATAAAAGTGCACACATCTGTTACCAAAAAAAAATTATATATATATATATATATATATGTCAACAGTGGCTGAGATGTAATAAAATGTATTCAGTATATGGCAATTATTATTACTGTTCTGTTTTCTGTCACTCACAGAAATAATAGTAACACACACCAAAATCAAACATTGACCTTATGATCTCAGATGGATGTGAATCAAAATCATCAATATGGATGCTCCAGATCTTTAGGAAAGTTCAATGCTGATTTAAAATCTGTGGTTCCCTGCTGTCTCTATAAAGAGACTTAGCCAAAGTTTTGGTTCCAGGCACTCTTGAACACTGCTTTAAATCAAATTTGGGGGTTTCTTTAGCTATTTATTACATGACATAAAGGAACAAACAATAAGAAACCCACCTTTTATACCTAATTTAATTTTTAAACCTACCATCTGTTCTGAAAGACTCCAAGCAGACACAGGTAGACTTAGTGGAGCCTCTTTTATGTGTCGAGAAGTGATATTTCAGCATTCAGGTTTGTTTGATAATTGGGAATCTTTTTAGCAGTGTCAGGGGATCCAAAGAGGACTGAAAATTGGGAAAAACACTTGATTACCCAAGGTTTCTGACTTAACATTAGGTGAATCGCCAAACATCAGCATGTTACTCTTACAATATCAAGACTTTCTCCCCACTTACAAAAACATTTCTGTTCTCACTCTGTCTCACTTCACCCCACTACTCCCAAGAAACATCATTAAGATTCTTGCACTACTTTTGCACAAGATGAACATGACTTCCTCAGAGTACAGTAAAAGTTGATAAAAGTTTTGTTGCCCCAGCTATGAGGAGTCCAAAGGCTGGATTAGAGTTGATTTCACCAAAGGAAAAGGAGCGAAGGAAAAGCGTAGTGATGCAACAACGTGCTGAGAAGAGCCCTGGAGAGCCAGATTTTCTACCCACTTAGCACTTAGTGAGATGAGAGGGTTAGTGAAATCACTGCTGTTCACAGGATAGACTACTCCCATCTCACACCACGGCTACTGCTACTTCTGCCTAGCAGCATGCCTCTGGCAATAAAGGCTGGCCATTCTCTGAAGCCTTAAAAATTGCTTACTTTGCCTCATACCTAACCTTCCTGGTATGTCAAGAGACTGCCAATACTGGATTTGCTGAAAGAGCGCTCTAAAGGCACAAGTGTTCATACGACCAGCGGAGTTTCCAATACATCCATTTCTTCACTTCTCTGGCTGGAGCTGGGTGAGTCTGGCAACTTGATGATTCCCATCACTAGTAGCTTTGCTTTACTGGTAGCAAAAGTGCTTTGGACAAATCATTGTGCTCCTATACTGAAAGGCATTGATTGACACAACCTCCTGGCTCTTCAATGCTGTATCTGGCAAAGGTTGTGCATGATTTTCTGCAAGCCCCCTGTTGTGCTGAAATACTGACTAGCTGCATAATAATATATGCAAATTATGAACTCAGCAGTGACCATTTTCCCTCTAAAATTACTGCAAGCACATGCAAAAATGCAAGATGACATTTCCTCTCATCCCAAGGCGAATTCCTGTGGTGGATTAGTTAAACTCTGCTTATTTCTCTCCATTCATTACAAAGGGGACTTCACTACAAATATCTACACTCCATGTGTATACTTTCAGATGAGGTGAATCCTTCCTCCATGCCTAATGTTTTGAGACAGTGCAGTTTGAAGACTTTAATGTTAATAGTTACCTTACTATAAGATTCAATTACTTACAGACATATTCTTTAATCCTTTCTGAAACAATTTTTTATATTATAATATTTTCATTTTGAGACATCTTTTAAAGACCTGCCAGTCTCTTGAAGGAACACGTATCTGGTTGATGATGGACCAATAATTGTGTATTCCATATTGACAACACTAGGAGCCCATGAGCTTTGTGCTGGGAAGAAAAACTACCACAGCATTCACCTTGTGGCAATTTAAAGTAATCACCTGTAGGCTCAAAATCATTGTGTCATTAATCCCTTGAAGTAGAATGAACTCTTAAAATCACAGGTAATCTGTTTTGAAAGATCCACAAGTAACAAAAAGCGGACAAATTGAAATCCCCCCACCTCATTCCTTCCCCAGATTCAGCTTTGTTAAATCTTTGTATCTCTGTTACTTCCCTGATTATATGGCTTATTTAAAAATGCCCTACCTGTTTCTTTATATATCAATCAGTACACTTTCAGCATGCTTGGGGTTTATGTAGGTCTGAACAGAAAAATCAGTCTGATGTAAAAGCAAGAGGAGCTTACATTTATGGTGGTAGCAATAATGATGGTACAACATCGCACAATGGTTCCTGGAAGCAGACGAATGTCAAACCAGCATGAAAAGCTCCTCTTGCACATTCTTAGGACTGCCCAGGATTCTCCCAGAACAGCACACACAATCATTTTGATGAATTCAAAGCTAATATCCATGTCACTCCCTTCACAAAGATGGTTAGTTTCAGACAGGAACTAATTGTGTTGTCTTGTTTTTCAAACAGAGGAATCATCTTTTGTTTTAGCAGATTTCCTCCACAATATTTTGCTGTTCGTGTCTGAAAACATGCTGCATATAAACTGGTTGCTGAAAGGGTTAGCAATTCGAGACACGGTAATAGACATTGTTGAGGATGTAGCAGCACATTTAGTTGCCCAAGAGATGGATGCAGATGATATTTGGAGAGTTAGCACACCTCAGTGGAAACTCTGTGTACTACAATGAACCGGTTTTAACCAAGCACATTTGTTCCCAGTGTTGCCTTAACATAGTCTTGCACTTTACATGCTGCCTAAGGTTTTGATGTATTTGTTTCTCCAGTGGGAACTGTAGATGATTACCAGTTCTGCAACTCAGCTCTTGAATTTACTGGAAATAGAAGTAAGCACTGACAATCTACTTACACTGCTACTACAGACACTGCTTTGCAAATCTGCATCTCCATATTCTGCAGTACTGGCTTCAGGAAAGCTATTTTGATGAAATGTAGTGGAAAGGTGCATACCAACTAGCCACGTGTACTAGGAGAAAATCCTACATGGTGCAGAGTGTTGCCTTTATGTGTTATCAACTTACATTGGATTACCAAAAAACAGGAGGTGAGAAGAAGTACATCTGGACTGTGTTATGGATAGATGTTGTAAAAATCATTATTATGATAATTACAATAATACTGATGATCTTCAGGATAAATGGCGAGTTACCTCTCCCTTTCTGTTTCCACAATGAGTAAGGCAAAGAGTGAATGTGTAAGAAGAGAATATACATTCAGGAAATATGTAGCAGGAGCCTTGCTAGCAAACATTTACCCCTCTTTTTCTTTTTTTTTTTCAACCTGACCTCTTTCCTCTGCTGTGTGTCTGGTTTTCAGTTCAGTTTCAGCCCTGATTAAGGATGTTATGCTACTACCTCCTCATGGTATATGTTCTGTGAAATCGTGAATGACTATGGGTTCAGTTCACTTCCCAGTGAAAACCCACAGAAGTCTCCCGACTCCCCTTGCCAAAAATCCAGACATATGACTTAGCCCAGGGCATACAGAGACATAATGGGTCTAATATGTTATATTTTTTATTTTCTTACCTTGTTTCTGGAGAGAAACAAGGCTGTGTGACAGTGACTTTAGAGTACATATCTCATGGAGATTCAGGAAAACTTCATTTTCCAAGTTACCTAAGTACTTTTGAAACTTCAAATTGCAGCTAATCAATAATGCACAATCATTAGCTGGTATCGGTTATGGTTGAATTTTTTCCCTTTGTTTTAAAGACACTCACTTATTATGTAGGTTATTTTCCTGAATCTCCTCCTCCCTAAAGACAATAAAATCAGGAACAGTAGGTAATCCAGGTATATGATGTGTGAAATACAGCTCATCTGCAGCACAATATGTAGAATCATCAGGTCAGACATTTTTGTTTCCCCTAAAGTTTCAAACTCTGTTACTGAAAAAAAGAATAATCATCTTTCTCCCCTGTTCTTAATAGTATGAACCCACAACATTTTTCCTTCGAATTTAATAATCTTTAAGATAGTTACAACTTTGAAGTCATTACTACATAGCAACAGACAAGATAGGTTGAATCTTAAGAGTGGCCACAGAAAGGCCAAATACATCTGCCATTTCTTGTGCTGCTTTAAATGAGGCCCAAAAATGCAGATACCTTTGTCTGACACCTCTACTCTCTTGGGTTTTGAGACATTCATAAATGTGCTCTTAGAGAAATCCTGAAAAATACGAAAGGTGTGAGTTTACGAAACGTACGATACAAAACACATGTAGATTTCATTACAGATTCCCAAAACCTGGAATAAAACATGGCAAATTTCTTCCTGGCACCCAATTGTTCTCTTCAGCGCAATGACTACTTGACTGTTTCATGTAGTAATAATTACTGACAAAGGGACAAAGCATGGACCAGTCAGATTTTGCCCCACTGTTAGTTCCCATAATTTGGAGCTGTGCTGTCTTTGAAATCGTAAAAGATATCCATAATAGATGTGATTTCTAAGATCTTCTGTAGGAGTTCTTTTCAAAAGCTGTATTGTTTCCATGGATGCTGCCGTATAATCTAATTATTCCTGATGGGTTGCCTATTGTACCACAGGATTCTTCAAAGGAAAGGAAAACAGCAAGGTAGATCATTTGAGCAAAAATCTTTTATTTGTTTAGGACAATGTTTCACAAAAGCTCTATCTGGGAAGGAAAAGAAATCTCTTCTGAGCCTCCTTTCTTTCAGAACTCAAGTTGCTATAATCATATAAAGCAGCTCTGTGTACTGTATGTTTTATCCTTTCCTTTCATTGGATGACAGAAGACATTCCAGCCCCATGTTGGGGTGGTTTTTTTTTCCCACTCAAAAATTAAATCATTTATATTTTAAGATCTACTGTAGACAACCAGAGTAAAGCAACCCCAAGCAGTCAGCAAATACATTCCAGGCCCAACACCTGCAGCTTATCAAAGGAACTATTCCACTCAGCTCAGCTGGAATCTTTTTGTGGTAATACACACAGTGGTGAAAAGAAGTTGATATTTACATCCACCTCATTAAAGTGATTCAGTTTCCTATTATCACCGAGTCCCAAGTTCTTAGGCCATATGACAAATCCCACTTGGTCTGTGGTGTGTGCAACTGCACTGTTTTTGACCTTGGCCATTGTGCTAACCAGTCTCATTGCTTGAGCTGTTTCTCAGGACACCTTTGCACCTGCGTTACTAGGCTCCAGCCAGCTTTTCGCAGCCAAAGGCCTGAGACTGTACTTTATCATGTCAAATAACAATATCCTGAGAACAGAAGCATGCTCTTCTCTTGCTGTGAATGTGTTAATGAATGCTTTTCTTACATGCATCATGTTCCAAGCTACCATATTGTAAGAAGATGGTTGTGTGGAAAACTAATGAGTGGATAGAAAACTCCTCAGGCATATCAAGTGGCAAAAGAATGGAAGCTCTGAACTATTTCTCACTATCATCCGCTCCTCTCTTGGAGCTATTGGCACAGAACTACTGTTTTACTTTTATGCATATGTGGAAATATTGTCCACTATTTAAATAGAGTCTTCATTTTATGTAGTCTACAAATAAGCCAAAACAATATGGATTTTCCTTCACAGCAATTACTATTTGTGGAAATGACATGCATTACTTCTGTACTACCATTACTCTTATATGAATAATTGGTTCTGTCAAAGCACTACTCAACTTTGTTGCCTTTTGTGACATCTGTCCTTAGCAGCTGATTATACCTTGCATTGATATTGATGATATTCAGCCATTAATCTAACTCTTTTACCTAGAGGCAGTTCAGTTCTCTTTCCTCCAGTGGTTATCAATAGAGAATTCAGAGCTCTCGTTCTTAATCTGCTCAGGATCCAGAAGCAGATGCAGGAGAGAAAAACTCACAGCCTTTGGTGCTCCCTAGGGAAAGACAATCTGAGAGAGATAGAGCTGAAAACCTGGAGGAGGAAGGGAAACAGATGAGGAGTGGAATGAAAGCTGCACACCTCTTGGAAGAACTGCTGGAAATTTTTGTAGTCTGTGGTCAGTAGAGCTGAAAGGAATGCCAACTTTTTTGTTCCACCCCACTTGAAGAGGTGAAATTCTGTATTGCTTTGCCGTCTTCATTTTCTACTATTTATTGCTCTACAGTACAATGTAACAGCATTATACTACTTACACATGTCTACTTAGAATTTGATTCCTCCCAAACAAATGAAGTTCTTTCAAATTAGAGATCAGTTGTTTAAATTAGTAGTTGGGGTTTAGTTCTTCTAGGGCTTCACTAATTGCAAGAATGGAAAAGTACTGATACAGTAAAAGATGAGATCTGTATTCAGCCCTGACGGTGGCGCTGAGTGCCAGGGTTCATCCCTTTTGAAGGCTCTCTGTTCCCTGTTCATCATGCCTTCCTAGAGCTCAGCCATTCTCATCTTGTGTGAAGCCACATGAAAAGGAATAGATGATGTCCCTCCAGCTAGCAGTTGCTATCATGGAGAGGTTTGATTCTGATGGTGGAGAATTAGGATAATAGAATAATGTACTCAAGGTCAGATTGTTTCCAAGCAACATTTACAGCTAAGTCTTCTTTCAGTTCATGAATGTCTTATGTACATACTGAAGCAATGGAGACTGAAGGGAGCAAATATAAAGAATAAAATATCAGTAGCTTTAAAGCCAGTACAATAAAAAACTTCTAATCATTATTTTTAAAACATTATTTGTTTGTATAGGAGCATCACTTTTGGTTTGTGAAGCTGAGGAAGTTACAAAGTAGTAGTATGAAAAATATTGCAACATTAAAAATAATTATCTGAGTATCAAGAAATATTACACACCTTTCTAGGAGGGGCAAATTATGACTTTATATCAAAGTCCAGAGTACCTGAAATGAGAAAAGCCTCATTTTAACACAGATACGTAAAAGGAACTGCAGACATCCTCTCAAGGCATGATTTGCTTCTGATTAGGTAAAGTAGCAGGAGATGCATTTTAAAAAAAAAAAAATTAAGTGAAGAAAAAAAATATTTTCAGGTTGATGCTGCTGGATAAAGTAGGAGGTACTCATAATGACTGGAATATCTTCATGGTATATGTCCACATTTTGAGATGATACTGAATTTCAAGTTTTCTAAAGGGGCAGTTTTCCTCCTGCACTCTTTTCTTTAGTTTTTTGGGGGGGTGGGTTTTTTTGGTTGGTTGGTTGGTTTTGGTTTTTGGGGTGGTTTTTGTTTTTGTTTTTTGTTGGTTTGGGTTTTTTTTTCCTTTTTTCCAGGCAAATATACTAACAAACTACTGCGTAGAAGAAGCACAATATGACTGAGGTAAGTAAAAAGTTTTTTATCTCTCACTTTTTTTCTTTCTTTCTTTCTTTTTTTTTTTTTTTTTTAATGGCTTCACCACAGAATATGCAGCAAACAGAGGATAATCACGCTGCTGGATAAAGGCACTTTTTTATAACACATTATTCACATGGCCTCTGACATCACTTCTGTCTTAATGACAAAAAAATAATGGAATTATTTAGGCTGGAAGAAACCTCTTTACAACTCAAGATCCAACACCCTGTTCACAGTACTGTTAATATCAAAGTTAAACTAGTTTAGCCACCAAAGTTAAATTGCTCTGAGCATTCTTTGTTCAGCTGGATTTTACACATTTCCATAGCTGGCAATTCCACAGTCTCCCTGAGCAACTGCATCACTGTCTGACACACTGTCTTTGTGAATTATTTTTTTCTGTTATACCTAACCTTAGTTTCCTATGCTTCAGCTAGTTGTCCTTTTTCTGGGCACCTCTGAGAATATTTTAGTTCAATCTTTACCTATTAGGTATTTAGAGTAATTAGATCTCCCACTTGGGCTTCTCTGAGTTGAACAATCACAGTTTTCTCAGCCTTTCCTCACACATCATGTACAACTAAATACCTTCATAAAAACAGAGGAACAAAGTGCAGTCAATTTGAAAAGCACAGAATGAGGGAAGAAAGAGGGAGCAGGATAAATACTCAGTGGAAAAACAGTGACAGGAAGACTGACCTGAACTGGGCAGAAGAGGAAAAANTGTAAACCAGACAACCTCATGTTCTGTGTTTCACTTGGAAAGTCTGCAGAAGGTTTTCTCTCTTCCTACAACTTTGCCTCCCTCATATCTTTGCCATAGTCTAAAAAAACATCATGGCTACAGGACAATTTGCATTAAGTGTCAGGCTTCACATCTTTGTTCCAGGGCAAGCACAAGAAACTTTTAAAGAGCCATTTTCTTTCCATCGCTTCAGATTGGGTCTTGTTAAATTTGTGGGTAAAATCAGATCAGAAGAATCTGTAAAAGTACTGGAAGGCAGGATTAGTGCTCTTGACATAATAGATAGCAGGTTCCTAACTTTTCTAATCTTAAGACTATTCTTCTATTCTCCATTGCTTTGCAAATTTTATGATAGTTTACTAGTACTAATACAATTACTTTCGATACCAACTAAAGTGGAGGTACAATCAACCCTACAACTNACAGTGACAGGAAGACTGACCTGAACTGGGCAGAAGAGGAAAAGGGTACTGAGAGAATCCTGAAGCAGCAAAAAAGACAAGGAGGACATGAAGATGAAAATTTAGCACACAGAAGATATCTTGGAAGTCAATGGGTTGGAAATAGAGTGACAGCTCCTCTACTATTGGAGAAGAGGGCAAGGGATGTGTCTTCTGAAAACGATGCTTCAGTAGGTGAACTTTGAGCTCTGTTTTGATCAAGAAGATCATTCCTGCCTTGGGAAGAAGGGGGATGAAGAAAGGTTGGG
>VWZE01015937.1:38932-61848 GCA_013396675.1 Eubucco bourcierii
AGGGCAAGCACAAGAAACTTTTAAAGAGCCATTTTCTTTCCATCGCTTCAGATTGGGTCTTGTTAAATTTGTGGGTAAAATCAGATCAGAAGAATCTGTAAAAGTACTGGAAGGCAGGATTAGTGCTCTTGACATAATAGATAGCAGGTTCCTAACTTTTCTAATCTTAAGACTATTCTTCTATTCTCCATTGCTTTGCAAATTTTATGATAGTTTACTAGTACTAATACAATTACTTTCGATACCAACTAAAGTGGAGGAACAATCAACCCTACAACTTCTGAATTTTACAGCCTCTGTTTTTCATTCTTTATCCAGCTGAAAATTCTTTTTTTTTCTTCTTAATTAAAATAAATAGAAGTTTTTTATGGAGAACACAGAAGTAGATCTACAAAAGGTAATACAACATATCAGTAACAACTCACCACTGAAAAACTCACTTTTCCATTTGGCTGCTCTAGAGTTACTATTAGGAGCAATATACTAATTATATTATCTTGATATTTTATTTTTAATTTTCACTATTAACTCTGGAAGTTTTAATGAGGTAAAAGTGTTTATGGTCACGCAAAAGTCAGTGTAGTTTTATAGAAGAGTATTTTTATTTCTCACTTCACCTACCCATTTTTCTTCTTGTTTTGAGCAGGTTTCTTCACCCCTTCATTCTTAGACCAAGCTATTCACCATAGACCTGTAATTTGTGATCTCCAAAGAGTACTTGATATGTAAGTGGTTGTCTCCATTGGTGTGAACAACAAAACCAACTATCAATATATTAGTGGATGCCCAAACCTGCCAAAATAACAATTAGCTAAGTTCTCAACTGGTTTTGTTCATTTAATATGTTCAGAATTCTCTTAACCAGGAGAGCAAAGAAATGTTTGAGAGGAGCCACTGAAAATGAAGCTGTATTACTCTCTGTGTAACTATTTTATTCAAATACTGTTATGGCAATCTCTGAAATTACTGCTGGATAAATACTGAGAATGGCTTTTCTGTGTTGAATTCCATCCAACACTTTACTAATGTTGACATAGTCTGTAAATTCTTGCTAATGCTAGAGTTACTTTGATAGCATGCATCAATGCATAGTGTAATCCTTTAGGTTAACCAAGTATATAAAAATCCTTAACAAATAATACCAAACCACTAATCACATTTGCTGATCCAAATAGATTTTCTTTGCCCATCCTGTTCTTCCTTTAATAGAGTCTAGTATGTGAAGCAGACTTTCTTCATACAGATGGCTGGGAGAAATAAAGCCAGTCTACCGAAGTGCAGTGGTTGGTTGGATGAACAAGGAGTACATCTTTCTTTTCTGTGGTGTTTTAGGGGTTTTTGTTATTATTTTCCATTTGGATTTCATTTTTACAGATGTACAACATATAATATATCATGGTGAGCTGGTCCTAACCAGCAGACAAACTCCCACCCAGCTACTTGCTCCATCCTGTCAGAGGCACAGAGGAGAAGACAGGTAAATCAGGAGTCAGAAACCTGGTGGATTGAGATGAAGACAGGATGATCACTCACTCTGTGTTATTGTGGGTCAGAGAGACTCACTTTTGGGGACATTTAAAAAAAATATATTAATTCTGATAGTGGGAAACAAAAATTACAAAAAGACCCGTTTATCCACTCGGGGAAAAGGCCTTTCCTCCCCCTTTCCCAAGCTGAATTCCCTTTGTCATGCACCTGGTTACACTTAGACCTGTGCAGGTAGGAGCTGCAGCCAAGCCATGACTGCTCTTCCATCTGCTCTTTCCTTCACACGTGGGCACCTGGATCACCTCTGCCCCCTTCTCCTCCTCTCCCCTGGAGGTGTGTAGGGCTGTTTTTAACACTTTTCTCCTCACTGCCAGGCACAGTTTTGCCCTTCCTTACACAGGCTTTCCCCTAGGTTTTGCCATTGTGGGTATGGGGCTCAACCATGCCTCAACCATGCATCCTCCACATGCCTGGGTATCAAGGTACCCACTTAACTCCAGATTTGGAAGTCAGACGCCTGTTTTCCGTGTGATTACAAAGGAGACAAAGGAGAAGCAGAGGCCAAGAAGGTTAACAGTCCCCAATACCAAAGTTCAGGATCCCATAATCAGGTACAAGCTACAGGTAGTCCACTGGAGGTCTCTGCCAGAGACAGTGTCTGATAGGTTGTAAAGCAAGAGCAAAAAGACCTCGGGATTGACACAGGTAGCTATGTTCTGCTGCCTTTTTTCCACAGCTGCTTGATGTCACAAGACACTTACCTGGATTTTAGGATTCATTTTTAAATAATGCATGAGGAGAAGAAAATTCAGAGGTTTAAAGAAGAGAAGATAGAGTTAAAGAATATTTTGATTAATTAAACATAATAAAGTTAGCAGAACTGGATGAAATTTACTCAAGTATTCTGGAAACTAGCCAAAACTGTTTCTGAATCACCTTTAGAGACTTTCTAGAGCACTAGAGAAGCATAACTGTGACACATGTATTGAAATAGGGGAAACAGGGGAACACAGGGAATCACTGAGCATGCATCCTTGCTAGGATGGTTGGAGAGAAAATGTGCTTAGCTCTCAAACTGAGAGGATCTGTCAGAAGATGGCCCTTGTCCAACCCTGCATCAAGTCTTGGATGACAAAAGGGAAAGAATGCATAAAATTGGCAGAGAACAAACTGCGATTTAAAAGAAAGTGATGACAATTCAGAAGTTGTCTCAAATCAAGGTCAAATTCACTCAAAAGGACTGGGAACGAGACACCAAAAACACATATACAAAGGAAAATAAGCATGCAGCAGAACAACATAAAGATTAGGTCACAGCTTCGATGTGAGCTGGTCACATGGTTGCCATGGGATGTGGTTGAGGTCCTGTCCCTGGATACATTCAAGATCAGACTTGATGTGGCCCTGGGCAGAATGATCTAGTTGGAGATGTCCCTCTCTACTGCAGGGGCATTGGGCAAGATGAACTTTGAAGGTCCCTTCTAACTCAATATATTCTGTGTAAGATATCATCCTAAGATAGCCCTGTCAGTAGATCCTATGTCACTTAAGAAGGTGGTGATGATCTGCGCCTGTTACAACTAAGTATGAACTACTGTTTGCAGTATAGCACATTACATCCAGTGCAGGCAAACTTGAAAAGACACCACAGCACACACAATCCACGGAGGAAAAGTAGTAAATGATGTTGCTATGTACTCCTAGAAAAGGAATATGGGCAGAGGCTGTGCAAGCTGTATCATGCAGGTGCAACCATAATGTGTGACCATAGCTTTCGACTACACAAAAATTTGGTGGAAGCAATGATGACTCCCCACTGGGGAATACAAATCAAATCTCCAGTTAACAAGACTTTGTTTGAACAGAAAGTTGGGTTTTTTAAAATAAAGTACCTGAACTATGAAATAAACTTATGGAGACAGAAGCTTTAGAAACCTCCTTTTAATTTTATTATTTTTTTTTCACCAGGCTGTAAGAGACAATCAGTGGCATTATAGTGGTAACTCCAGGGCAGAGAATGACTCAGCTGGCCGTGCTGCAGAAAATCCTGTATGCCACTACAGAGAACATGAGAGGCCAGGCAAGGGATTGACTCCAGCTGATGAAGCAAGTTTGGCATAGCTGCCTGTGTGTCAGATGAATTGCAGGATTCCTGCCACATCGGCTTCAACATACTGTGCCCAGGAGCTTGCATGTTTTAGCTTTCAGAATTGCACAGCTCAGAATTGAGATTAAATCTCCAGAAACAGTCATTCACAGCTTGGTTTATTGAATTGTATATATTTAAATGGTTACTGATTAGAGAACATGTGGGAGTAACTTCAAAGAGCAAAAATATTACTATTGTCATCCTGAACGGAAAGGTTGTTAATTGAACAACAACTAATACATAGTTAAACTGTGAGGCATTAACTGTGAGAACTGCATGAGCAAACAAAACAAAACAAAACAAAAAGGTTCAGCATAGAGAGGGGAAAAAAAAGATCATAGACAACATTCACTTTCATACTTTTATTTTAATATTTATTATTTTATTTTAAATTACCATAGTGTTTGAATTTGGAAATATTATCTATTCTCACTAGGTCACCAAAATAACTTCTGTTCAAACAACTCAGCATTGCTCTACTTCAGAACCAAGAACTGACTCACAGCTAGTCAGAGCCTCACTCCTCAGCCAGCCAACTAGATCATCTTCCCTGGCCAGAAGAGCAGAACAACTCAACTCAACCAACCGGCCAGAGCCTGTTACTCCATCTAGCCAGACAGAACCACTTTGCCAGTGCTAGCAAGCCAGATCATACTACCTGGTCAGCTAGCCACAGCCTCTTTCCCCAGCTGGCCAGTCAGAGACTCTCAGTGCCAGCTGGTCAGCCAGACCACCTTGCCCAACCAGCAAACCAGTGCCACTCAACCCCATCTGACCAGCCAGTGCACCTCATGCCAGTCAGAGACCCTCAGCTCCACCCAGCCAGCCATTGCCTCTTTCTCCAGCCTGTCTGACAGAGGTACTTAACACCAGCCAGATAGGCAAAGTATCCACTCTAGTTGGCTGGTCAGACACTCTCAATCCAGCTGGCCAAATTGGTTATCTTGCCTAGCTGCCTAGCCAGATAGTTGGAACATCTACCCTGCCCAGCCAGTCAGAGCAATGTTTTGCATTGCACAGGATTACTGTGGAAAACTGTGTCACAAAGTCTATGTAGACAGCATCATTTGCTCTTACCTTCTCCAAAAATTCAGCTTATTTAGCACTGAAGCCAATCAGATTGGTCAAGCATCATTTAATCTTAATGAATCAGTATTGACTATTCTTTGCTTATCCAGTTCTCACTCACTCACCCAGAAATAGCTTCTTCATTGTTCTACTAGCAACTGAAGTGAGGCTGACACGTCTGTAGGTCCTCAAATTGTCCTTCTTCCATTTTTAAGTGTAGATGTAACATGTGTCATTCTCCATGAATGCAGACTTCCCCTATCTCTAGCATGAGTCTGCTCTCCTGAGCCCCAGAGTCTGTTCTCCATTTGCCTTGCCCATGCCCCTCAGGACCTTGAGCTGCCACTATGTCATGTTATATACAGGCATGGTTTCCATTAAGATGCTTGACCAGTTCTTTGAAACATTTTATCTCCCCATATCATCCCATCACAAGCCTTTGGTACTTGCACTGCAGTTATTTAGGTACCTTAGAGCTGCAAACAGGAAGCACTTAGCACTGTTATAACCCCTCTCTGAACTTGCTGATGCAGTATTTCTGTGGTATTTCTCCTTCGGTTTTCTCATGCCATTATTTTCATAGTGGTTCTCGTGGCCTTGCACCTGTAAACCCTCACAGTGCTGTTACAGGAAGTTTTTTGTGGGAAGCAGTTGGGGGATGGCACATGGTAACAATGACAAAAGTCTCCCCTTCACTACCTTGATTTGTACATCTCTATGCTGGCAAAAATCAACCACATTGTGCAACAGAGTAGGCAAATCAACGACTATTTCATTTTTTGTTGTTGTTGTTATTTAATTTCTTATTTTTGTCACTATTTAATTTTATTATTATCGTTACCATCATTTATTCTTTTCCAATAATGTACACAACTGTAACTTAACAACCTTCTATATCTCACATGTTTCTTGGATAATCATTTCTTCAGTTGGTTTGTTCAGTTTGAATTCCCATGCAGATAAAACTCTGTATTAGTCTATGGTGTCCCTGATTTCTTCTCTTATCTCTGAACTACCATGTCACATGCACATTACAGTACAGACTGGTAAATGGGATCTTTGTTTCCAAACAGAGATAAATCGCCCTAGTAATTAATACCTTTCTTTTTCAAGGTGATTAATTCTTTAGGGTATCTCAGTTTACTTGAAGCTCCTTCAGGTATTTTTGTTTCTACCACCCCTTAGCAAATCTGGCTACTTTTAATTGTTTCCAAGAAACAGAAATGTTATTTTTGCAGCATCCTCACCCTGCAATGACCAGCATTTGCAGCTGGCCAGTTGAAGACCATCAGAACTTGAAAAGCAAATCAGCAAAGGTATGCTTTTAAGCTTTTGATCTTCTCAGCTGGTTGAAGCACTCCAGTGACATGCTCTGCCTTGCTCAGAGTGGCCTCTCCTGTCTTACAGGTTTGTGCTTCTTAGTTGCCAGCCTCTAGTCTCTAGCCATAACCCTGACCCTGTCTCCTCCTTGCTCAAGCCACCTGATTCTCACTCTCGTTCTGCTGCCATACTCAGGCTCCTCATCTCCAGTTTCCACCTCCTGCTGTCCCAGGCACGCTTTCTGTTTCCAGGCAACCAGCCTCAATAGGGGTAAAAAGTAGTGTCCTGCCCTTCAGTTGGCAGATTTCCTCAGAATATTTTTGCCCAGATCCTTGGCTCTCTGCAATTGGCCTTCTCTGATGCATAACCAATGTTCATCTTCGTGCCAGTATCTGAATCCTCCTCAGTCAGTTCTAACTTTTGGACTCATCACTGAGGGTGTCTCCCAGCCACAACCCACCTTGCAAGACTGACCCCAAATCCCTTTTTAATTTTGAACATCTAAGCCCAGAGCTCTTCCTTATCTAGAATTGTTGTGTGCTCAGTAATTCAGAATGTCATTATTTTATCAACTCTATCTGTGACCTATCTCACAAAGGCAAGCTCTGATATGTTGAGTTATTATATTTTTCTGAATCAATGCATTGATTTTTTAACAAAGGTCTGTGGCAAGATCAAACAGGAGAGCAGCACAACCTTTCTGTTTAGGATATTACTACATAGGCTTAAAAGATAAGATACATATTCTATTATCCAAGAGATTTCTCCCTTTGCAATTGTTATAAATAATGATCTTTCTTTCACAAAGGGCATTTGAGCTGCTTAATACCTCTGTACCCAGAGAAGCAAAACTGCAAAAATTTTAACAAAAGATAATGATGTGATAGAAAACCAAAAGCAAGCAATCTAGAGTGGAGTCTGGAAGTGGGAGATGCTTGCAAGATGCTGAATGCATTTATACATATGATACCTATTGAAGAAGCCCCTTGGGAATGGCAAAGAATGACTGGTGAAGTTCAGTCTGTAGGAATCAGTATTATGGATGCCTCATGTTGCCCACTGTGTTGTCAAGAACTTTTGTCATGTCTCTAAAAATCTCATTTTACATAGGTATTTTATGCCATGTTGTTGCTATAAGACTCCCTGTTTATACATATGTGTACAGAGACGTAGATTCAGGTAGGTCAAATGAGGCTATGAGGCAAATGAAGTACCCAGAAATCCATTTGGCCACATCTTACCCCATTCCTCAAATTTTATGCTTGTGTCTTTGTCCCTTTAGCAGATGACAGAATGGTGCTGCAGCCTTTATATTAAATGACAGAGAAGATATGCAACAACTCTTAAGGTATACTGGTAATGTGGCTACATGATTGCAGCCATGGAGAAAAATAGAGTCTTCAGTTACAACATGCTGTCACAGCTTTTCTCTGGTTTTGGGACCCACGTATCAGGACATAAGAAGAAAATTTTCCAAGTGTTCTAGGAATGAGTCAGTTGTTCTGTACTCAACAATGTTGTATTCTCTTGTTGCAGGTAGAGTAGGAGGGAAATAGAGACCTTACATCCCTGGAAACCTCCTAAATCCACACCCAGTGGGATTGACCTTCAAGGTAGCATGTAAATGAGGCGATGTCATGAAGTTTCTTATTAGATTTGTTTCAAGCAGGGAAATGTCCATGTCCTCCAGGAGAGCAATCTGCTGGGAAATAACATATTTCTTATGGTCTCTCAGGAACTGTGTAAGAGACCTCTGTTGTCCCAACACTACCACGCTTCAATGTCTGCATTCAGAAGCTATTTTGGCACTGCTTTAGGGGATAACTGATTTGATTCTTCACTGAATCCTTTTCCCTAAACAAAATGGATGTGAATGGGAGGGTCTTTGGGTAAAGTTAGATGGCCTGTGCCTGACAGTGCCTTGAGTGAGGAGAACATGGTTCCGGTGAGACAGGTCTTGCCCATATGTCAGCACTGCTACTGGGGCTCAATATTCCATCTGTCATTAAAACAGAATGAGCTGAGGATAGAAGAAAAATACAGTAGATGAGGATGTTACAGAACTCAGACAGTAATTTGAGGTCGAAGGGAAACTGTTACTACATTTACCAGGAGAAATGTTACTTGAGCAATGTTACTGTCTTGACAAGAGAGATGTGATAAGGGGAACAGAAATGTATCTCGGAAAAACAAGCCTGCTTTCATTGCGTTACCGATAAGTACTGCCTGTTCTGGTTTTTGTATTAGTATCACACCTGCTATACTGAAGGGTCATAAATTACTTCGTTTACACTTTTCTGCTATTGAAATATATCCACCTTGAAAACATTTTGTCTGAGCTTCAGAATGTGACCAGGGAAAACATTTGGAGATACAGCCCAATATGCAGAACACAGAACAGAGCTGGTTTATTCAAAGACAGATGGAAGTAATTCCTAAAAAATAAGAGAGTTCGGGAGGTGTTCAGTCTGAAGACTGTAGTTGCCCTGAAAAAGCAGAGAGCATACTGGATTAGACAGCAATAAAATAATTATTCTTTGACATTCTTTCAGCAGACAGAAGGTGATAATTTCTGAGTTATTTTTTTGTGTGAGATTGCTGATATTTTCCAAAAGCTTTCCTGATATGCTTTTGGTAAAATTTTCATTTAAGAACATAAGGACTTACCATATTGGATCAGATTTGTGATCCATCTGGTCTGGTAGTCTGTCTATAATAGTAAAAAGTATCAGACATGTCAGAAGAAGGTGCAAAACCCACACAGTTGACAGAGGTAATAGGGCATGATAAATGGATTTTTAAACCTCTACAATGCTTTCTCTGCATTAACTGCTACAATTCTGAGTATCTTTATTATCAATGCAAATGGTTGGTCCTCTGTGGCTTCCAGTGTTGGTGATTCACAGCTCAACAACACTAGAAAATTTATTTTCTGTCTTCATTTTACATTTGGGGTCTTCTGTTTTCATCAACTGATGCTTATATCAGTCGATGTCTCACTGTACCATTTAATGTTGTAAAACACACAGACTCTCTGCCTTCCTTTTCTAACTCAGGCATTTCTTTGTGTTAATTTCTTGCACTTACCCTCTTTTCACTTTTCTGTAGTAGAAGAGTCCAACCCCTTTCCCAAGTCTTTCTGGTCAACTCCACTTGTCCCTGTCTTTGGTAATTATCCCCTTCCTCTGAACTTACTCTAGAAATTGCAGCAGAAGGTCTACTTCACACAAAATGCAGGACACAGAAAAGGCAGGAGTAGAGAGGTTTGCAGGAGTTTGAGGAAGATAAACAGGACATGAGCTCAACTCTGTCCTGCACAAAGTGGAAGAAAGGAGTCATAGGAGAACTGGAGAACAGTCTCCAAGAGAGGCTACACCTTATCTTAAAGTCTGCTACCCTGTCATCTGTCTTGTCTGGAAACACTGTGACACCAACCCAAATGACTTCAAGAATGCAGAACTTTTCCAGCAGTACTGACTGAAAGGAAAATATGAGTAACGTCCCAATAATGAGAGCCTGAAAACCAAGAGCTTCATAATTTTATTATTCTAGCTTGTATTTGAGGCACTTTTGAATGAGCAGATTCTGAAGCTTGTTGTTGACTGTGCTTACTGTTGTCCATTTCTGGAGCTACTACTTCCTGACCAGAAGGGATTCGATTTTGGATTCAGAAATCTATTTAAATAAATTCCATTGGGAGCAAAACCTCCCAAATCTCTAGATATTACCAACTTCATTGTATTTCTGACAGCTGAGACAAACTCTTACAGGAATCACTTCCCAGCTGTTCTCATTACCACTGCTCAGTACCCAAGTACTGAAAGTAACGATGGTACAATTACACAAAAGAGATGCCTTTGTGAAACTTGTTCTGAAGGCAACATTCTCCATTTCTTCTTTCTGTTATACTTCTAAAACGGAAGAATGAGACTAACTTAAAAAAAAAAGAAAATTCAATGTTTCCCTGTGAGACTGCTTTTTTGGCAGGGAGATGAAGGAAATGCTAGTCACTTGTTTTCAAAAAGAGCTTTCACAAGTGTAACCAAAGGAACATGGTAACATCAGCTAAGTAAATCAGTTACAAATGACAGAAGAGAAAGCATCCCCTTTTTCTGCGCATTTACTAGTTCATGAGTAAAACAACACAGGTAAATGATGATTCACTAAATATTCATTCATTCAAAGTACAACTAAAGAATACTGGAGAGCAGAAAGACTAAGAAGGGTTATCTGTTGAATCTCATCTTTTGGCAGTAAAATTGCATATTGTCATAATTTTTAATTACTCATTTAATGTACGCTAGCCCACTCCAACACAACATAAAGAAAGATAAATACCTACCTCTATACCTATCAGTTAGTGCATATTAACATCAGAGTTGATAGGTCTGCATTCAGGGTTTGGCATTAAATTCTGTCAAAAGGTCCAGCTTCAGCCTACCTTAGCTGTTGGGAGGCTACTGAGATGTAGACTTTAGCAAGATCCAGGGAGGTTATTAACACTGACAGAGATAAAATCCATCACAAGGGCTTAGAGTATGGTTAGACAGTTGGGTTATAAAAGGTGTCAAACCTAAGGATTTGAAGACTTTTTTCAGAAAGACATGTTTGCTTCTGACACAAAATTAAAAGTTGAATAAAGCTTTAGTTTGCTTTCATTCTGTTGTAAAAATGTTTCAATTTTGCCTTTATTTTTACACGGTAGGTTTTTGATGTGAGTTCATTTTTTTTAATGCAGTGTGTTTGTAGTTGATAATTTATTGATGTAAAAATATAAATGAAGCTCAGTTTTATCACTGTAATTGATATAATCAGTTATCTGCAATTTAGTTAGTGCTTTATTATAAAGCTCCTTAAAACAAAAGTGTGGAGAAAAAAATACTGAAACAATATAAAATGTAACATGCTGGAGGACTACTACCAATACTAGATGTCTACGTTTCTAGGTATTAAAAGTAAGAAAAGAGCAGGACCCTGTGTGCATGTGAGACCAAAGGATGCCAAAACCACTGCAGACACACAATAGAACCATAGAATGGTGTGGGTTGGAAAGGACCTCTTAAGGTCATCTAGTCCAACCCCCTCTGCAGTAAGCAGGGACATCCTCATCTAGATCAGGTTGTCCAGAGCCCTGTCAAGTTTTACACTTGAATATCTCCAGGGATGGGGCCTCAACCACCTCCCTGAGCAACCCGTTCCAGTGTTCCACCACCCTCATGGTAAAAAACTTGCTCCTAACATCCAATTTAAATCTACTCTTCTGTCATTTGAAACCACTTTCCTTTCTCCTATCACTATAGGCTTTTGTAAAGAATCTCTCTCCATCCTTCTTGTAGGTCCCCTTCAGGTACTGGAAGGTCATTATTAGGTCTCCCCAGAGCCTTCTCCAGATTAAGAGATTGTGAAGAGAGGTTAGGAAATGTCAGAATCAAAGCTACATGATATTCATTTGTGTCATCACTGGAGTTTTCTTTGCACATTTTAGCACTTGTCCTTGTTCAGTTCACCAACTACCTGGGACTGGATAAATTGACTACAATGAGATTTTACTTCTTAAGTATATCATATTTCCAAATTCTCTCCTAAAACACAAAGCAATACACTAAATTACATACGGTTTGGTAATGTTGTTTTGGGTTTTTTTTCAATGCAGTGGTTCTTCCATCTGTTAGTGTCCACAATGATTTCTCACAATACCTCTCTTCAGCGACAGGAATTTCTTTTCATTTCACAGGTGGTGAACTGAGTCACAGAAAGTTGAAAGTTTCCACTAATTTTGGATACAGTCAAGACTTTCTTTCATGGATTATTTAATATTATGTATCATGTGTACCTAGAATTCATCTTTCATGGACTATTTCTATCGCTATGTGTGCTTTGTTTCTGCAAGTTTGATTTCAGTGTGTCAGACAGACAAGAAACAGGAAAGACAAAGCATGTGAAAAACTAAAAATATTAGGCATGGATTAATTTTCTTGTTTAAATGACTTTTCTACTCCTACTCTTAATTTCCCATATGAAAATATTTCCACTCAAATGTCCAGTATCAAACTCAAGTAACAGGATGTGCCTGAGAACTTGAAGGAAGTTTCCTGTCCTCACTGTAACACACATCCATTAATATCAGCATTCATGACAGGTTGCTGCAGTCAGGGGATGTTGCTGCAACGTCAGGGATTTTGTTAGGTGGAAGGTACTGAATACAAAAGGTTAATTTTACTAATTAGTAGATGATAGATTAGGACTACGAATAGCTGCAGAGGACATCAATATGAATGTTGAAGACTGTCCCTGGAGCCATTTAATCTAATTCAGGAGTCAGAGTAATAGCTGAAGTAAAGCAAAGTCTGGCACCAAAATGAAGCAAAAGTCAATGAAGTAAAGACAGTGGATCTAAGGTCCGATAGGTTGTTTTGGTCCAGAGATTTAGAATGATTGAATCATGGACAGCAACAGATAATGGGCTATGGGATTTTAAAATATTAAGCGAAACTATAGCACAGGAAATGCCACTAGATTTTGATGAAAAGCTCTTGCATAATTAGGTTATACAGCATGTTGTATAGATTGTCTCTGGAGCACCATCCTGCCTGCCTTCAATCCGTGTTTTGTTCTATATTGATGGAGTCTAGCTAGATTTTGTTTTCATCAATCCAACTGGTATTGCACCTTAATTTTGCTTTCCTGCCATTGATCTGACTGCCTTTGCATCACACAGAACATCTTTTTTCAGGCTGAAGCCCAATGACACAACAGTCAATGTGCCACTACAGGAACTGTTATGAACGGCAGAAACTCAGACTTGGCATTTCAGGCAGAGGATCAAGAGTACCTTCAAACCAGTTACTTGGAGGGAGGAGGGGGAGCATGGCTCTATTTGAATGAATTCATATTAATTTAAATATTTTAAAATATTCAAGTAATCTAGTGTAAGGAGAAGGAACTTAAAACTTTTTATTTCACCAAATTATTTCATTGACTTTTATGTCAATGACATTTTTGTTTAGGAAAATGTTGCTTTTCTGCCTACTTCAACAAATCCTTCCCCCCACCACCCCCCCTCTTTTTTTTTCTTCAATATTTCAACAAGGTGTTTTTTTTTTTACCCTTTGTGCCCTTTTTCTAGTTTCATGACCTTTTCTCCCCTCTATTAATTCTCCTCTTCTTCTATTGTCTCTGTACTTGGGGGTTTTGGGACATTGAAATTATGTATGGATTCCAATAAATTAGGGGCAAATATTTTGTCTTCTTTAAGGATATTGAACTAGAATTTAGTTCCATAGAAACTAATGACAAAAAGTTCTAACATTAGTGAGAGTAACGTGTGTGCTGGGGTGAGGGGGAAATAACAACAATGAAACAAAGAGTTCTAAAGAAATGGTCTACAATTGTACAAAGTTTAGAACTAAAATACTTTTCCAAGTGCTTGTAAAGTCCTGTCTATCTCCCAGTCAATAATTCCTCATCTTTCTGCATCTTCCATAATTCCTACCTCACTCAGTTGCATAACAAATCCATCTAGAGCAGAGATGCTTTACCAAACCTGTGCCTATGGGAAGACATAAATGTTCTGACACAGCTTTTTATGTTATTTCAATAAAGATGCATGATTAATAATGGACTTCTGTGTCACCGTTTTCCATGGGTAGCATCTACCAAAATGATACTAAAAACTGTTCACAACTTGAAGAAATAAAACTTCTGAGGAACAGATGTTCCAAGTCTCGTACGCATTTGATGAAAAAAGAAAAAAATCTTTCAACTATTCAGCTACTGAAACACCATTGTAAGATCTCCCCAGAGCCTTCTCTCCTCCAGGCTGAACTGCCCCAATTCCCCCAGCCCTCTGATCATCTTTGTGGCCCTCCTCTGGATCCACTCTTTTTTCTGGCATGTTGGTCAGTTATACGTAAGCGAGTATTATTTAAAGGGCGTCTATGACACGATTTCGTGTATGATTTGCTTCTATGGGGTGCACAGCAAACTAGGACAAGGTGGTGGGGCGATGCATTATCTGTCCCATCGCTCTGCTCTAATTTTGCTAGAGCTAAACCGTTTAACCTGCCCCGTCGGCACTCGATCTCATTCAGCAGCGGGCGGTTTTGCGAGCGTTGCGACAAAGACCGAACAGCACAAAGCGCTCGAAGGCGCCTGCGCTCGTTACCACACTCCATTTCAGCGCACGTCCCCAGCACCCGCGGCACCTCCCCCAGCTCATCAGCCGCCGCTGGACCTGCCGGCGCCAGACCCACACCCACTGTGAGCGCTTCTCACAGGGCCGCCGCACGGGGGCGCCAGCGCATCGGGTCGTTCGATTCCAGCCCTGGGCCACTGGAGAACCCCTTGGGGGCGGCCGCGGATGGAGTGATTGTGGTGGCTGCGGGCGGCGCAGTTACCTGTTGCTGCTTACGTGAGGAGAGCATTTTCTTGTCCTAGCCCCACGCACACGCAAGTGTTCCACAACTGTTGCGTTTCTTGCTGGCTGCTGCAGGGCACGGCTAATGCACGGAATGGCAGAATGACTAGGGTTGGAAGGGACCTCTGCAGATCTAGTCCAATCCTGCTGCTAGTGCATGTACATCTAGACTGGATTGGACATGTGTGCATCCAGGTGGGTTTTCAAAGTCCTCAGAAAAGAGGGCTCCACAACCTCTCTGGCTAACCTGTTCCAGTGCTCCATCACCCTCAAATAAATTTTTCTCCTTAAGTTCGAGGAAAGCCTGTGTTCTGGTTTGCACCTGCTGCCCCTCATCCTATCACTGATCACCACTACAAAGAGCCTTGCTCCATCCTTATGACCTCCACTCTTTAGATATTTCTACACATTAATAAAATCCCCCCTCGGTCTTCTCTTTTCCAGGCTAGAGAGCCCCAGGTCTCAGGTTTTCCTCCTAAGAGAAATGCTCCGATTCCTTAATAATCTTTATGTCCCTTTATTGGACCCTCTCTATTAGTTCCCTGTCCTTCCTGAACTGGGGAGCCCAGGACTGGACACAATACTCCAAATGCGGAGGATGGTAAAGTAGAGAAGAACTTCCCTTGACTTGCTGATCACACTCTCCTTAATACACCCCAGAATATTGCTGGCCTTTTTGTCCATGAGGGCATGTTGCTGGTTCCTAGTGAATTTATCTCCCAGCATTTCCAGGTCCCTCTCCACAGAAATTACACTGGAAATAGTTGGTTTAACTTGTAGTTAACTCTGAGGCTTGCTGCATTTTTATTTCAAAGCTGCGAGGGCATTTGCATGCTGAAATTTTTCACTTTTCTGTCGGTCACTGACTGTTATAGTAATACCTCTTCCTACAGGCTTGCTTCGCTTTTCCTGGAGAGCTGTACCTAAATACCCAGGCTGTTACTGGAGTTGAAAGCGTATACAATAAAGGCAGATAGCGGCAGAGGTTGTAACTGCACTCCCTGTGAGAAGGAGCAGTGTGTCTGCTTGCTTTGGGAACAGCAGCCATCACGTCCTCAGGCAGTTTCTCAGACTTTGTATCTCCATAAAGGTGCATCGGTTTAATTTAAATGTGATTCTAACTTCAGTGGATAATTACAGCTTGAGATCTGCAGTGTTAAAAGAGATTGCTGAGCCAGACAAGTACCATCTCCTCATGTAAGCATGATCACAAGAAACTATGTGTATGCAGTTGACCTTGGTAATCACAACCAAATGATTTAGGATATGCCTTTGGTCTAACTCTATCCTTACAGCTTTTGGCTTGACTATTTAAGCAAATGAGGGTAAAATGATACAGCTGTGTGCTTATGTGTTTGTATATGTATAAGCATCTGTCTGTTTCTTCCACCCACTATCCAGTTCTGACCAATTCAGGTAATAGGTCAGAGGTGTCAAAATTAATCATTTCAGATGTGTTTTGTGGAAATAAGTAGTCTGATGTAGGAGGTTGCACAGCTCAGAAAAAGCCTGTAGCTACCATTTCTGCAACAGACAGCCTATACCTTGCAGTGTTAATTCATAGAAAACCAGGCAGTGTTGGGCCTCTTGCTTTCATAAATACTTGTTTGGTTTTCCTACTTTGCATCTTTAGGAGAAGCCAAAGGCTTAAGCACAGAAGAATTGTGTCAGAAGCAAGAGCACTACATTTTTTCTGCCTGCCTCCAGATCAAGAGCCAGTAACTGACTAAATACAACCTGAACTAAGCAGGCCAGGAGAGGGGTTAGTTCATAAACAAACAAACAAACAAAAAAAAAAAGTAAGAGGAAAATATTTCCTATCTTGCTGGTTGTCAAAGACTGCAAGGTCTGTTCTTGGAAAAGTGATAGAGTTTAGAGAGGTAGTCATTGGAAAAGGCTGGGACTTCCCTCACATGGATCATATACTAAAAATGCTTAGTGCTGTCTGTGGCTCTAAAGCGATTCCAGGTTAGTGCTAATTATGTATTTCTGTGTGTAGACATTATATTTAGTTGCAGCAATGTCTTTCTCCCATACTAAGTGACAACAGCTTGAAATATTTAGAAAATCAAAGACTGACGATTAAATAAAATGAAAAGTAAATAATACATTAAAACATTAACAAAATAGAAGTTGTCAGAACACCAAATTGTTTTTCATGGCTTGCTGGTTTTAGGCAAGATAGGGCTAGGAAAAAGGATACAAGAGTTCTGATTTGAAATTTCTTTTTCAAACATAATCTTGGTCTCTTTAAGCCCAGTCTTATGTGAAAGTCAGCAATAATTATCATTTGAAAATTCAGGCCCCTGAGTCATGTGGATTCCAGGCCTTTCCAGAGAGTGGAATCATCTCTGCCCTGTTGCAGGATAAAAAGGAGATTTATTTGTCCAGGTCACAAGGAGAAGACAGATCCCATTCTCTGGGTTGGGGAAGAATCTACCATGACTGCTATGATGGTTTGGGAGTTACCCGCTCCCCCACACTTTGTAAAATGACCCAGACTAGAACTCAGCCGGCTGGAAGTTAAATGATGAAGCTTTACTTACAGCTCAGAACAATGTACAAGCAGATATTATACTATATACAGGAATATTTACAGAAATATACAACTTAAAGGTAATACAGCAACACAACACCCCTCCCAGAAATCAAAGACCCCAGGAGGGGCTCCCAACCACCCTTCCACCTTCTCCCCACCCCTGTACCTTACCCCAAGGTTTACCTTACGCACAAGGTAAATTAGGAGGATTAGCCAGGGGAGTTAGAAGAAAAGTGGTTAGTGAAAATTAATCAGCAGAGGAGCCAGAAGCTGCTAGACCGCCCCAGCTGCTCTCCCAGCAAGAGACAAACAGAGACTGACCTTATCTATATTTTGGTTATTATTCCCAAACAATTGTTTTCAGCAAGGCTATGAGTGAAATAGACATCACCATGTTTTCTTTTCACAACCTATAGTGTAATTTTCTCTATTCAAATATTCTAATCAGCCTCAAACCAGCACAACTGCATTCACTTTGTGCTGTTAAGGGTCACACCAAGTTCTCTGAGGTGCTTTGGACATTTTGGACTAATTCCTAGCATACTAAGTTCCAGTGACTTTCTGCTACAAAATTTTTTCTCTGTGATGAGTGGGATTTGCAAGGTAGAACTTCCAAGCAGCCTTACAATTTAAGAGTTTTCCCTAGAAGAATATCCATACCTAGGGATGGAGCAGCTGCCAGCAGTAATGACAACTACAGAGCCTATCTTGTACCACCTTCGATTTGATGCACAGTTATCATTGCTGTCTGCTGCTGCAGAATGGCTTTTGGATTTTAGTCAAGTTTCACACAAAGATAAGGCTTGTGCAGCCACACTCTCATCACCATCTTTTTAAACCCTTTAAGCTGTACACAGAAATGTCACAGATGGATTTCCATCTTAAAGATCTTGCATCCCACAGGTTTCTTGAAAACTGGTGAGCAGATAGTGCTTTATTACTCAGTGAAGCTCAATTGTTACCCTTCCTGGTATACCTGTTTGACACTTGACTGAGAAGCATACCTAGACTTTGAATCAGCCACAGTATGTAATGTATCTTGCCCAGCCATCATGTAAAACAACCAGAATAGGAATATTACAGGAGAGCTACAGAAGGCAGGAGAGCTGAGGAGTGTAGCGGAAGACTTTAGGCAACACGGAGTAGGAAGCCATCGTAGCTGACTTAGGAGAGCATAGAAGAAAATGGACTACAGATACAGTTCAGGGGGGGGAAAAAAAGAGAACTTAATACTGCTGGATTGGTTGTATGGAACAAGAAAAGGAAACCAATATGCTACTTCACAAGATCCAGAAACCATGTTGGGTTGGAGAGGGGAAAAAAAAAAAAAAAAGTAAAAGGGCAGGCTTTCTGAGTCTTGCTGCTTACAGAACTATAATCTCATGCAGACTGCCCATCACAGAGTATCAGTGGGGCACTTACAAATACTGTGGAGATACCTCATCAAGCACCAAAGGACAGACTCTTAACTCATGTGAAGGAAATCAATCGAGTACATCTCAGATGAGTGGGAGTGTCTTTGGATGCTAGGCATATTCAGTGCTCACTTGTATACATAAGTCTTAATAGATGCTTGGGTGCTATGCATTTCATGCAAGTGATCTACTACTTTTTTCATGCAGTTTTCATTTTTAATGTGAGATTTACTGGGGCAGTCACTGCAGAAAGAATTGCTGTTCTGTCTGAGGAACATCAGAGTGCAAGGTCAGAGTACAACAGTATCACTGTCCTATAATACTTTTTAGTAGGAACCCTTTTTGACTTCCCCTTCACAACGGTGACCACCTCACCTTGGTGCCTGTGTGCTCTGACCACTAAACCCAGGCATTAGGGGTGCCTTGAACTTGAACAGAAGCAGAATGTGGCTTCTCATAGGAACTCCTGAAGAAGCACTTCTTAATGTGGGTTTTTGCAAGTGCTGAAGCATAAATACCAAAATGGTATCTGATAGAGAAACAGGGCTAACTAGTCCATGCTGCTTCTGAGACATGAACTAATACAGTGACATGAGACTGTCCAGTGTCATGTAGATAAACCAGCCTGGCTTGGCTTAAACTGGAGCACTCTAACACATTGCCATACTTCCATTGTGTGAACTTGTTCTAAGTGATACAAAAATTAACCATTAGCCTAATAAATAATACATCAGAATGATTGCTGCCTCTAATGTAGGGAATGCTGAAAAATTACTTGTAAACAGACTTTTAATTGGGATACATTGCTACAGTCTTGATACTCTCCGTATATGGCTTCTAGTCAAAGTGATCTTAAAGTCTTAGGGCAGCAGAAGCAAAGAGGCCTGGGCTGGGGCACTCCTCTCAGGGGATAAGGGAGGTTGTTTCAGAGGTCAATGCTTCAGGGTTGTGGTTCTGCTTGCTGTCAGATGAAAGGGGACATGCAGAGAGTGGCAACTGCTTCTGTAGAGAGGCCTCTTTACCTTTTGCTACCACCATACACCTTCTCTTCCTCTGCAGCAGCAAGAGCAACCAGGCTTAGATAATGTAGCCATTAGGCCATACTTTATGTGCTACACCCATCTGTCTGTTCTTTTGCATCTCTCTACTTCATTTTTGACAATAGCCAGCTGTGTTTCTCATAGACAGAATGATGTTTTTACAAAGATTCTATTTAGCAAGGTTCCTGATTCTAGGGAATATTAGAGAAAAACAGAAAAGGTGAGAGACAGCAGGTGAAATCAGCAAGAGACACTGCCTCTCTGTGTCTAATACGTGTATCTATGTACAGCCTCAGTTGTACGGTCTACCACATGCAGACAATTTCTGCTTCTCCAGCTGTTTCTTAAGAGCCAGGTGGTGATATCAAGGCCACAGGATTCACAACACACTTTGCACTCCTGTAGCCATGAGACACCAGAATCAGGAAGTGTGTTCAAACACTCTGGTTCTCCTTTTAAAGCTGTCTTTGAAATCCATGGATGTTGCAGGTCTTTTCCTCTTTCCCAGTAAATTCCTTACCTATCCCTATAAATCCCTTACCTTTCAGTCCATCTATTCCCTCACATGAAATAGAAAAGCAAAGTAAGATATTTAGTGACAAGAACAGTAGATCACAAACTGTACCTGGCACCAATTCTCAGGAACTGATCAGTCTAGCATGTTGATACCTATCTTCACCCACTGGTCATCACCATACTGCTCAAGCAGTATCACTTGGGTTGTTCTGTTGATAATGTGGCAGTAAATCTTATACAGTTCATGAGCTTATATGTGAGTAACAGAGAAGTTAGTGCCCGAGGGCTTCGCATTTCGTGATAGTCATATTCTTGGCAGAAGCCAGTCCTTTTAAGTTTCTGTGATGTAAGTGGCAGTAGTAAAAGCACAACTACCCAGTGCTGATTTTTTGCATGTCTTAAATACTGGTGCTGATAAAGAGGCACCCATAAGCAAGTTTGTGGAGAAGGGAGAAGAGGACTTTGCGCGGTAGTTTTATACATTCACAAAGCGTTTTGAAATCCTCAGAGAAAAAACATTGCACTCCTCAACCTGAATTACTGTAAAATCATACAGCCATTACAACTGGAAAAGACCACTAAGATCATCAAGTCCAACTGGCAACCCAGTACTGCCACACCCACTAAACCATGCTCTAAAATGCCACATCTGCATGGGTTTTTTTGAAACAGCTCCAGAGATGGTAACTCAAGTTGTAGTTTGCATGGTTTACTGCCTGATGAATAAGACACAAGATGTGGCCATGTTTTTGTTCGGGTTTTGGAGGTTTTGTTTCTTTGTTTGTTTTGGGGCTTGATTTTTTGGGCTTTTTCCTTTTTCCCCCACTATTAATATAATAATTAAAGACAAAGAAGCAGGTTTTGGCTCTGGGCTTGTAATAGTTTCCAATTTTGTTTTTTCCCCCAAGAGTGCTTTTGTGCAAGCAAGAAAACAGTACTGACAAGCCTGGGACTGCCTGAGGACATTGCAGAGTTACTGTTCTGTTGTATACTAGGATCTGCTAGGATTTCAAGCCAGACTTTGGGAGAGAATCAGGAACCCCAGCACTGTTGAGATGGCTGATGCAACGGTAGGCAGGAGTGTAGAAAACTAGCTTGTAATTTGGAAAGCGACCAGCGGAGGTCAGTGTCTGCCAGAGACAGGCTCTCCCCTGCTGCAAAGGTAGTACGTTCTGCCAGCATCAGCTGCTCTGATCTCATTTAATTGCACACCCCAGTGTCCCAACGAGCTGGGCCAGCTCAGGTCTCTCCTAGCTGAGATTCTGCCTCTGTTTTCAACATGGTGTTTTCTCCTGACGCTATCTCCCAGCATGAAGAACACCTGAAACTGGGAAGTAATTGAACTACACGAATGAAGAGTGGTTACTGTATCAACAGTCACCAGACTCCACGTGCATGTGCAGCTACTGAGCTGGATGCCTCCCAGAACTTGCAGCCTTTCTGAATGCTCAGAGATCCTCAGAGGAAGCACTTTTCAGGTGGCAAAATACAGACCTCTGTGTAGAGCGAGTCATCTAAATACTTTTGTTGTCTGAGGAGGGCAGTGGAATCCTCCAGGGGATGCTTCATGTCACTGTAAACAGTGGAAGTCCTGGAGTTAAACATAAAAAGTATGTTACTGAGATGCAGAACTCCTATGTTTACTTGAAAGAAATTTCACCCATAGTTTCAGGGATGTGAGCGTGAGCTGTTCAACCTTGATATTCATCCTTGTCACAACCAAAGGATTTCTGGGTCTGACCAAGGTGTTGGGAAAGTCAAAGACCACAAGCTTCACACATGTAATTTAAATGACATTCAGCACATCTGCAGCTTATCAGAACTGGGGTCATCACTACTCGTTTTCTCACCACTTTTCTGTCCTGTTCAGTAGAGAAGCTGGTTAGGCAGAGGTTAGGCAAAATAATACTTCTTATCCATATGCTTTAAAATCTTGGCTGTCACTTAAACACAAGACCCTAGCACTGCTATAACAAAACGACTCTTCCCCCCTCCCTTTCTATTCCTGCAATTGCTCATGGAACAGAAATATAGCAAAAACCCTCTAGGTGTCCAAGATTTTATGCCTCCTTTACATTACAAAATTCTTAGACTTATTTTATTACTCTAGAAATAGAAGATTAATAAAAGTGTGTTCTCTGTATCTTATCTGTATACAAGGGACAACCATTAGCAATGGAAAAATGGAGGAAAAAAACACAAACCAAAACAAAACAACAGAATGTTTGAGGTTTCTTTAAAGTGAGGCTGGATGTCTAGTTGAAAGCTCCCAAGGAATGGTCTGAAGAGCATTATCTCCTCTGACAGAGAGGAGATTTAAACTGGATGTTAGGAGGAAGTTCTTCACAGTGAGGGTGGTGAGGCACTGGCACAGGTTGCCCAGGGAGGTTGTGGCTACTCCCTCCCTGGAGGTGTTCAAGGCCAGGTTGGACAAGGCCTTGAGTGACCTGTACTAGTGGGAGGGGGTTGGAACTAGGTGATCTTTGACATCACTTCCAACCTTACCATTCCGTGATTCCCTCCATGCTCATTCAAGGCTTCTCAAACATTTCGCAGATGCATTCCTGGCATTTTACAAAGGAGCAAAAAGAAACAGTTAAACAGAGAAGAGCTCAACATAAGTACTTGTGAAGCTTACTTCCCAGCATGTTCATTTACAATACTCTCAAATCTCTGAGCAACCTATTGCAACACCAAATTGGCCACCTCTCCCACCTATAGTATAGAGCCTTCCTTGGCAGTCTTACACCAGCATGTAATCTAAAATGTTTGAGTAAAATCTTTAAGCAATTAAACTTGGCAGAAATCAATAGGAAATTCAGAGTACCTCATCTTTGCTATATGCATAGCACATAGGGGTCCCTTCCAAACTTACCATTCTGGGATTCCCTCCATGCTCTTTCAAGGCTTCTCAAACATTTCCCAGATGCAATCCTGGCATTTTACAAAGGAGCAAAAAGAAACA
>VWZE01015937.1:70128-80470 GCA_013396675.1 Eubucco bourcierii
TAGTTCCAAACCCCTGCTATAGGCAGGGACACCTCCCACTAGTACAGGTTACTCAAGGCCTCATCCAACCTGGCCTTGTCCAACATCCCTGCAGTGAAGAGAGACATCTTCAACTACATCAGGCTGCCCATGGCCACAAGTTTGATTTTTAATGTCACCAGGGCCAGGGCCTCAACCACATCCCTGGGCAGCCTGTTCCAGTATTTTGCCACTCTCATTGTAAAGAAATTCCTCCATATGTCTAACCTAAATCAACCCTGCTCCAGTTTAAAGCCACTACCCCTTGTTCTGTCACTACAAGCTGTTCTAAACAGTCCTTCCCCAGCCCTTGTGTTGGTCTTCTGCAGATATTGAAACATAGTTGTAAGATCTCCATACAGCCTTCTCCTCTCTGGGCCAAACAGCCCAAATTCTTTCAGCCTATCTTTGTAGGAGAGGTGCTCCAGCCCTCTGGTCATCTTTGTGGCCATCCTCTGGACCTGCTCCACCTGGTCCCTGTCCCTCTCATGTTCATATATATCTCTCCCTGTAGGTCTTCCATGTTACTCAGTGGTTTCAGGACATGGTAGCCAATTTAACTTCAGAGATACACGTAGATGTCTCAAAAATAATTCATGTGCTGTAAGTGTCACTGCAACATACAGAGAATCCAGTAATTACCTTCTGAAACTACTATGTAAGCTCATACCTTACAATACACTCGTGTTGACCTGGGAAAGCCAGGAGAGGAAGTGGGGAGGCAAAGAGCGAGACCTGCCAGCAGGAAAAGCTCCTGCGTGTCAAACACATGACAAATAATGCAGCAAATCAAGTTTCCCTGGTTCTGGTGCTCACTGGCTGGCTGTAGGTCTACATGCTTCTCTTTTTGTTCTCACTAACGCTGTCTAGAAACCAGTGCCTGTCCAACAGGATTAAATACTGGACTAAAATACTGTGGTTTATTTGGCTGCCATTTCGTGCCTATTGCCAGTGATGAGAATCCTAGGGCATAACTCAGTTGTGGCACTTCCTTTCTATGTGACTCCATCCTGAACTTCTCTGTGTGGCACATTGCTTTTGCACAAAGCTGAATAGAAAAGTATTCATTAGCAGATGTAAATTCACTGGAGTAACATAGCTGATAATACCTGGGGTTTACAACCTTGAACTTAGTCTGATGGCAAACTGTGGGCTATTGGACAGTGTGTGTTTATAGGCTGGTAAATCAATGTGCTGCTGGAGGGAAATCTTCCACATCATTTATATGTAATGGTGAGAGATGTGCTCTCAGCAGCAGTGGTATACATGCAAAGTGCCTCCATTGACTTCTGCAGTGTTATACATTTTGCTGCATGATTAATTTAACTTGCTTGCCCTTGTGAACTGTCCACACTGAGAATTCCTGCTTTAACTAGAGACTTAGCTGTTTCAAAGAACTGCCACCCCAAATCAACCCTTCTAAAGAATCAGTGGACTAAAATACATCTAAATGTTAATTGGAAAACAAAAGAAACAATGAAAATCAGGAGGACATGATGCTAACATCAGACAGCTTCTGAAACATAGTGTGATGGTTTGGGAGTTCCCTGCCCCCCCACACTTTGTAAAATCACCCAGACTAGAACTCAGCCAGCTGGAAGTTAAGGACTGAAGCTCTATTTACAGCTCAGCACAATGTACAAGCAGAGATAGACACTATAGACAGGAATAGTTACAGAAATATACAAGTTAAAGGGAATACAGCAACACAACTCCCCTCCCAGAGATCAGAGACCCCAGGAGGGGCTCCCAACCACCCTTCCACCTTCTCCCCACCCCTATACTTTACCCCAAGGTTTGCCTTATACACAAGGTGAGCTTGGAGGATCAGCCAGGGGGGTTAGAAGAAAAGTGGTTAGTGAAGATTAATTGGCAGAAAGAAGCCAGAAGCTAGATCACCTGAGATGCTGTGCCCTTACAGACTGACTGTGTTTTCTAATATTTTGAGTTCTTCTCTTAAACATCTCAGCAAGCCTATGAGTGAAATAGACATCACCATGTTTTCTTTTCACAGCCTATAGTGTAATTTTCTCTATTAAAATATTCCAATTAGCCTCAAACCAGCACACACAGGCATCTATAGCAGACCATCTAGGAACATACAGAATGTCTATTTACACTTCTGGTGTTCCACAGTGCATTAAGTTTTAAATTTGTCACAGATTTGTCCATACCTAGCTTTGTATTTGGTGCTTAGCTCTGAAAATGTTGCCTCCTGTCCTCCACAAACATCTAATTTTCTGATGCTGAACTTGTTTATTATAGGAAATCATGGCCTGCACCTGAACTCTCCTGAAAAGTAATCATGGAGTTGATGCAAGAAATTAATCATGTTGAAAGAATGGGTGTGGGGATATACACAACAATATTACTTCATTAGTGAACAAAAGGAGGAAGTATGGGTTATCACAAATAGACCAAAGATCCTAATAAGAATAATAAGCAAATTAATGACAAAAAAAACCCAAGCAAACAAAAAAAAAAAAACCAAAACCCAAACTTCTCAAGTTAAAAAAAAAAATAAATTTGAAATTAAAGCAATATATTCATTAAATACTCAGAGACTTTTGTGAGTGGAATACAAGCAGATTTCAATAGGCAACTGATAGATGTATTTGGCAGGAAGTTATCAATGTACTTAAGTCTTGTGGGGCAGTTTTTCCGAGTTTCTAAGGTTTTCTAAGGGGGTCATGTTTTCCCCCAATCCCAGCAATTTCCCCAATTCCCTAATCTTCAATCTGTCATTGCCAAAATTTGCTTATCTCTTGCTTCTACTTGAAAATACTCAGTCATCAACTGAATTGCTAACTTGTGTTGTCCAACAGAGATTTCCAATTAATTGGAAACAAACTGACAAGACTATTTAAAACCTTTAAGAATTCCAGCAAAGTGCCTTATTAAATCCTCCTGTGTTGATGATGAGTATATTCAATAAACTAAAATGAAACTGTCACCCAGTGAGACACATTCCTTTCCTTTGCACCTGAAGTTCAGTTCTAAATTATTCCCACTATGCTGTCACACATGGAAGTTAGACTGGGCACGTCACTCACTAAGTTTGTACATTTTCCAAACTGTTATTCATGTGATGAATGAGAATTATCCAAATCCTGAAACTCCTACACATGAGATTCTGAACGAGGATGATTTTAATTGGTGTGTAGCCAACCAGCTGTTACAGCAATCTCTGCCCAAACACTGATGCTCATTTCCTCATAGCAAGTCCTTTTTTAATTGATGTTGTTTTGACAGAACAGAGAGAAAGGTTCCTTGTTGATCTAGTGACCGAATAAACCACAACAAATGACAAGCTGTGGAACGCCACCAGCAGTAATCTCTCCTCTGGCATTTTCTTCCAATATTAAAAGACTGCTTTACAGTGTGAAAAAAACCCCAAGCTGGTAGGATTATGTGTCATCTCATTAATTAGTCCCTTTGTAGTACTGTTTCACCATGCATAACCCATAGACTGTGAGGTCTTCATGTGTTAAATGGCCATGCATGTCTGCTCAGGTAGAATCAAAAGGCCACTCTGAGGCAATGACTGGAGACTTCAGGACTCTCCAGCTACTACAGAAGATGCTTGCTTTTGAAACCTCTACATGCAAAACAGGTAGGAGTCAAGTCCAGGTGCCCACAGGTCAGAGACTTCATGTAGGAGGCCTGGAAGCATAGGCAATTGCAGAAAGGCAGCTTTTGCTCCAGGAATGCAAGCATTTGGTGTGGTCCACAGCACTTACAGACTATAAAGGACATTCACCGGAGTCCAGGGTAGCCACATGCAGAACTGACAGAAGGACTGTGCCACCTCTCATGCTGTATATTTTTTATCTGTGTTCTCACTGTATTCCTCAAGAACACAGGCATTGTTAAACAGGCATTGTTCTTGCCTCCCACCAGTATCTGAACATAATGTATTCTCCTCCAGACATCTTTTCCCATTTTTACCAATTAGGTATTAGACACCTCACATTCTCCTCTAATCTGAAGACTCTTTTTCCAGTATTTACAAATATACCCAACAAAGAGGCTAAATATTCCTCACTTAATAAAATGTGTTTATGCAGAACTACTCAATCACGAATATTCTTACTAGTCAGCCTCGGCGATGTTGACACTATCCAGTAATAATCCATATTCCTCTTGATCTGCTTTGTGTTTTCAAGTTTCTTCATTATAATTAGTGCCTTTGGCTCTCAGGGCTAGCACTAGCAGCTCAGCAGAACTGCATTTGGGTATTTCATCCCTGGTTCTGACTCATAAAGGTTTCCTGGAAGAGTTTGTAAACATGAGAAATTGCCATTAAAAGTAAGGATCACACTGCCAGTCTTACAAATCAGGGAAGCTCTTGCTGGGTTAGGATGAATAACAAAGAGCGTAGAGGTATATTTAGAAAGTAAATGCTTATGTATGATGAGGTACACACATTTCACAAGCAGCAGAACTGAGAAGTTTGTGAAAGAACTGGTTCTTATAGGACTCCACCCAAGCAAAGACAGCAAATAAGCATGAAGCTGTTAAATGAGAGGAGGCATACACACCCAGCATGGGTCACTTACAGCATTTTTATGGTAATACTTAACCTAAATTGTCAAATGAGCTTATAGCACTGTGAAATACAAATCTAGCTAACGAGAAAATTTCTTTCTTTTCTTTGATTTTGCTTTCTTTTCCTTTTTTCCAAATTTAAAAAAAAAAATCTTTTTCTGTTTTTTTTTTTCCTTCTTCTCTTTTTCTCTTTTTTCTTTTTCTTTTTTCCTTTTCCAGACAGGACTATTTTCTAATGCAGCAGTTTACAAGACACTGGGAGACATGGATCTATTTCTGCAACATAGTTAAGCTTTATAGAGAAACACTTCATACAGCAGGAATGAAGAGTGATTTTTTTAAAAAAAAATATTATTATTGTTGCTGGGTTTGTTATTGTTATTATTGTTATATTTATTGTATTTATTTATTTCCTTATGGCACCTCCTCCTGTATCTCTTTTGTTTTCTTCCTGTGCATTTGGATTGCTGAGCTCTCTTTAGTTTTTCCACTTTTTTTTTTTTNAAGAAGAAGAAAGAAAAAGCTCAACCAAACCCTGGCCCTGTTCCTGTTATCTGGCGCTAATGATGCTGTAAAGAGCAAATGCCTCGCGTTCCTATTCCTGCGAACAGCCCTGCTGCCTCTGGTGCCAGCAGCCAGCTGCGTGGAAGCGGCTGATAGGAGCAGCTCCTCTTCTGATGCTTATCAGAGCTGAGTCGCAAGAAAGGGTACCTGAGTGGTACAGCCAATAAGGCTGCTACCAGTGACAGCGAGGGGCCAAAAATGCATGAGTAGAGACAAACCTTGAGTGACAGTCTGCAAACATAGTTATCATAGATAATACATGGTAAATAATGCATGGCAGGTACTCCCATGTTTCCCATCACAGTAGATGCAGGCTGCATTTGTTAACCCTCAAGTCACACCACTGACCTCCTTTTTCCTAAGTATCCGGAGGAGGAACGGGTAGCTGGATGTATGGTAATTAGATACTGGTTACCACTGGTGTCCTTGTTCTGGTCCGTTTTGCTGGGGTAGTTACTTAACGCTTTTTTTTATAAGGCAATTTTTTTATTTATTTTCAGTCCATATAGTCTTACAAAAGCGCATGCAGCGGAGACAACCGCTCTCTTTAAAATAAGCTAGATCGTTAATTATTTGCTGAGATAAGGCTATCAGCGTTTTCCCTGATCGGAAGTAAAACGTCTCCGAAAGCCTCTTATCTCGTTATCGGCACCAAAGGAAAACAGCAACATTGTTATTCTATGGATTGCACCTTCTCAAAGGCTGAACTGCCAGCCTCAGGCTGCGTCTGCTTGTGCCGGGGAGAAGAGGGAGAGGGGGAAGGATTTGCCTGAAGTTCTTTGGGTTTAGGTTATGCCATTTGTTTCCCCAGATGATTGTTTTGGCAGGCAGTTGCAGTTTTTGTCCGCTCAGCTTTATCTCTGTATATAGAGCCCCGTATACAGCTCCTGCACGTTGAGGTCTCAGCGAGCTGCTTTTTTTGGTGTCCAAAAAAACTCTGAGAAAAATCTGAGGAGTTGCGTAAGTTCACATGGTCAACGTGCTGTTCAACTGGTATCTCTTGAATATTTCATTGTCATTCTGTTCTTCTCCACCAAGCTGTTAGTTAGTAGCCTTTCTTCGGTCTAATGTGGGGAGGGTTTTTTGTGCGATGTTTTGTTTTGTCTTCTGGGGTTTTAGTTTGTTAGTTTGTTTTCTTTTTTNTTTTTTTTTTTTGTTTTTTTTTTTTTTTTTTTTTTTTTTTTTTTTTTTTTTTTTTGTCTGAACCATGTAAGACCGAACTGTGATTCATTTTGGTGATCAATTCTGCTTTGACAAGAAAGGTCTTTACGGAGGCTATGCATTCAGCTTGGTGGTGTCAGATTTCAGTGTGAAAGTGTTAACATTCCTGACTGCTCTGCACTCTCTTTGTCCTTAATTTTGCCTGGTAAAATAAAAGGAATACTTAGAAAGACTGATCCCGTTCAGAAAAAGAGACACAAACAAACAAGTGAAAAAAATTTTGAAAAAAAGAAATTCAGNTAACTTTCACCTTTTGCTTCTTGCAGCAGCTAATGACAAAACTAAGTAGCTCATATTGGTAATGCTGCTTGAATCATTCCAGAATCTGGATTTTTATATATAATTATTTATTTTTGTTTCTTTTACAATGCATTTTAAGATGTGCCTTTTATTTTAAATGTTCATTTTTCCCGCCTTTGCTATTGTCTAGAAGATAATTTTATGACATAGGGACTTGAGGGGGAGGAAGAGCATTTGCATCACTGTAGCTTTTCGTCTGAATGCACTTACAATGCCACAAAATAGTATAATTAGTGCCACTATTAAGTGACAAAAACGTTGACTGATTCTTAAAAGGGACTTAAAAATTATATTTACTGTGAGTCCCTAACGTATATTTGAAAATCCAAAGGGGCTTTTTTTGTAATGGTGAATTCCTAATGTAAATAAACAGGCATAATTAAAAAAATGTAAATCCCTTCTGCCCAGGCTAGTGATGATAGTAACATCAAAAAAACGATCATTAGAGCACCTCTTTGTTTTGAAAGTTACTTTGATTCATATGTCAGAATTCTTTTGCATGTAAGGAATATTTGGGTGAGCTGGAGTTTTTGTGGGCTTGTTTGCTTGTTCATTTTGGTTTGTTTTCTTGGAAGGTTGAATTCTTTTACATCCTTAAAGGCTGTCTTTTTATTATCTTCTTGAACACTTTTTTTTTTTTTCTCTGCTACTGTCTTATTTTTCCCTTAAATAGCTTTGCTTACTTCAGAGACACAATTAAGAACCTGAAGATCTTCAGAAAAGGAGTTATTTAAATTAATTATTCTGAATATTATCATCTTTAAGGAAAAAAAAAAAGTTTGCATTTCTAAGCATCTCTTCTGGTCTTTAAAAACTGAAGCTGGCATCTATGTTGGTTTGAATTTAAATGCCCCCTGCAGGCTCTTTAAAGAGTTATTTTATTCATTTGGTTGTTTCTTATTTCTTCCCGTAGGGTTACTACAAACCTAGCTCTTATATTTGTTTACTTGCCTCACTTTGTTAAAAGATTATGTCTTCACCAGCGCTTATGAATTTATTAGTGCTTCAAATTCACTTAAATTGTTGGACTCAGTCCAGTTTGCCTTTATCACTGTATTTTACCTGAAGCATTTTTTGCTGTGATTGTTCCCCATCTATTCCTAACAATAAGCTCTCTGAATGTAGAAAAACACAGAGTTAGCTGAGCAGAGGATGTAGGGAAGTGTCAAACATTATTTGTCTAGCTTTATTTCCTCCTATTAATATATCTTTCATTTGTATTGCCTGCAGTCAACATTTTCAAATACAAGAGATTATAACTCAGTACCTTACCTCCACATCTATTAAAAAAATATCAATGACACTTTCTTTGACAGGGATAAACTTGACTTTCAGGTTGTGTTTCCTCCTCTCCTCTTTCTGCTTTTTCCCATGCTTTGGCCAGCACACTTTTCCTTCAGTGCAACCAAAAGATGTGCTATATTCCTCAGCCAAGCCCTAAGGAGTTCCTCTCCTCTGCCCTCTTCCCTCTTGCTGTTTGCTTCTGCTGGAGGTCCTGTAGCTCCTTGTCCCTGCAGTTATGCTGAGGCAAAATTTTCACAGGCTATTTTCTAAAAGATATGAGTGGAAGAAAAGGGAGACATGATGAGAATAACAGTCAGGAGTATTTTTTTCAGCATTATTGAACACCTTCCCCTGTCAAACATCAATTTCCTAACTTCCAGAGAGTGAAGTCTGTCTTTTCTAGAATACCTTCTTCAATCTTACAGCTATAATTATACAGGCCAGAGAGGGAAAATGGATAGAATAACCATCACTGGGAACACTGGAACTCCCCAAATATGCCTCTGTTCAGAGTCACACAGGTACCACACTAGAACAGAACACAGCCATGTTATAAACATAAAAGGCTAGTCAGGTTGGAAATAGGGATTAGGGGATTTGTTTTGAATGTGTTGGAAACACACTACAGCTCTGGAACTTCCATAGGTAGAAAGAGCTGCCCATGTAGATGTTGTGCTATACATTGTTGTGGATCACCACAGGAGAGGGCAGGATGATGAACACTACCGACTCAGAGCAAAGGTTGATAATTTTATATCCATTAACACAAGAAATAATAAATATGAGAGATAAGCAGTGGAAACATAAAGGTCAGCATCTGGCTCAACCTTTTTCCAATGCTATCCAGAAAGGATAGCATTTGAGGGGTTTGTTTTGGTGGGGTTTGTTTGTTTGTAAATATAGGTATCACCTGTGACACTAAAAAAAGTTATGATTGAAAAAAAGAGTAGATTTTATTTGTGCCAGCATGAGGAGGTTTGAAGTATTTCCAGTATTTCTTGAACCAGTTTCTGAGAAAAGTCTTTCTTTTGCATAAAGGCAACAGTGTCTGTGCCAGCAATAGATTGTTAGTGGTTGAAGTGGAGGTCCTGAAGGTTGGTGAGAGTAACTGTTGTGTACTGGGAAAATACACAAGTAGTGTAATATTCATAGTAGGCCATCCAGTTCCTATTTATATGTGAGCAAGGAGAAAGCAGATCATGATAGTTCTGGTCAAGAATATAAATATTTGGGTTTAGTTCACATACTGCCAAAGGGTAGCATGTATAAAATACTTAGCTTCAGGGCAGCTAAAGGAAATTATAAACATTGCTCAAAAAATATTCACATAAAAAAGGACAGTTCATAGAACCATAGAATGTCAGGGGCTGGAAGGGACCTTGAAAGATCATCTAGTCCAACCCCTTTGCCAGAGCAGGATCACCTATACCAGATCACGCAGGAACATGTCCAGGTGGGTTGACAGGGCATCCTGCCCTACTCTCTTCACTAAGATACTCCCCTTTCAGCCTCTAGCCACCGAAAATTGTCAGACAGCAAAAGCAGGAACAAATAGAAGGGGTGTTCTCCTTTCTTCCTTTTTTTGGTCACTTCAGTTAATCCTGAAGCTGTGCAGCTGAAACCTTTTTGATCTAACAGATTTTCAAACAGTAAACTGGAGAAACTGAGATATGGGTACACTTGTTGTTTTGCTGTGTCTTCTGCTGGAGCAGTAATCTCCACCAGAGGGAAAAGAAAAACATCTTAGAAGACTACAGAATATGCTAGGAGGCTACAACCATAAGAGAAAGGGTCTATTATGAAATAAAATCACACTGAAAGCCAATCACATTTGACCTGGTATGAGGTTACAATATCAGGTCAATTATCATCTGAGTAATACTAATTTGTGATAAAATTTAAGTGCTGTATCTTCACTGAGATCATATGTTGAAATAGCTGTATTCACTATGACAGTTTAATTGCACAGCTTTAGGAGCACTATAAGAAACACCAGAGATCAGAGTAGGACACATTACTTAGGACAGGGATCAACATTTTATTATGATTACTTAGTACACTTTGTGCAATTAGAGTCAGACTTCGTAACTGGAGCCACTGTAGGACAAACCGACAGTAGTATACGTAATTTTGACAGTGTTTTAACAGCAGGTTTATAAAAAATGACAATTACTTTACTTGATGTAATAATCCCATCCACAGGTCACCCTCGTCTTTTTGCAAAAATCATAGAATCATAGAATTATAGAATGGTAAGGTTGGAAGGGACCTCAAGGATCATCTAGTTCCAACCCCCTGCCATAGGCAGGGACACCTCCCACTAGTACAGCTCACTCAAGGCCTCATCCAATCTGGCCTTGAACACATCCAGGGAGGGAGCATCCACAACCTCCCTGGGCAACCTGTT
>VWZE01015937.1:90490-117227 GCA_013396675.1 Eubucco bourcierii
GGGCGGTGCGCGCGGGGTGGGGAGCTGCCCGCCGGGAGTCGCGGGGACGGAGCCGCTCGTGCCGGTGCCCACCGCCCCTGCCGCGCCATGGAACCCCCGCGATTCCTGCTGGGAGTGTCCCTCGTGCTGCTTTGCTCCGCAGGTGGGTACCGGGCGCAGGTGGAGAAGAGGGAACCCAGACGAAGGGAAGGCAGGGTGGCGGCTCTGTCGGGTTGGGAGAAAGGGACGGCGGGGGTTGGGGAGGGGTCTGCTGCTCTCTCGGCTTCTCCGATGACCAAGAAGGTGCGCGTCGTGCCTCTCGGCACCTCCGGTTGTGCGGCCGCCCTTGCGTGTGTGTGAGGGTTAAAGGTGGCTGGGCAGCGGGTGGGGCGCCGTCTTATCCAACCCCTCACTCGCAGGGTGAGCCTGCCGCTGCGACGGAGTAGCGGCGTCCGAGGTGCTGTGCCCGAGCTGGCGCTGACGGCAGGGGGGCACTGTGGGGCCGAGCTAGGCTTTGTTCGCCACTCGCCGGCGGAGTGGCCGGCGCCGCTGCCGCGATTTGCCTCTTTCCTCCATCCTCCCCACTCGTCTCTGTCAGTCTCTCTTCTGGGCAGCCGTCGGCGTGGCGGTGGGCCACGCGGCCCGCCGTGGGTTCCATGAGTCTGCCGTGGCAAGCCTTTTTCCTCAGGCGGCGGGGTCTCTGCGCGAAAGGCTGTCCGTGGCGCCCCCGGCGGCGGTACGGTGCCGTGATAGTCGCCCCGTGTGGCTACTGGCGTCCCGCCTGCGGGTGAGCCTAGCTGCCCCCGCCCGGGCGAACGGGCGGCAGCGTGCGCGACTGTGTAGGGACAGCCGGAAGGCGGCGGGAGCGGCTCCTGCTGCGGGCGTGTGGCCGAGTGAACGCCGCTGATGAGCACCAAAGTGGGGGGAAAGAACCAAGCCAAAGAAAAAAACAACCCAACCCAGTAGATTTAAAACCTGAGCTCCAGCCCTGTATGTATGAGATCTCCTCAGCATCTGAAACAAACTTTAGGATTGGTTCTGTTTTGAGAGAGCGGAAGGGGCCAGGTGGCTTCCAAGAGAGCCCTTACAACCCAGTTGTCCCAGTTCGATGGCCGTGATGGAACTCTGGAGAAAACGTGAGAAAATTTGAGAATGAGGGAGAAAGGTGTTGAATGAGATGGATCTAAAGTATTTTGTTTCTCTTGCTGAAAGAAAACAACGGAGTAGACATGCTCAAACAAAGAAAAGATCCAGAAGTCACAACCAAACCAAATGTGCTTAGGCTACTAAAAAGTAGGCAAATGTTTTTCCTTTTGAACATTAGGTGGTGTTAGATTCCTGCAATAAACTCAATTGCAGTATCATGTTAATGTGCCCTAAACTAACCTTTAAAAAGAAAAAAAAATAAGTTTCCACTAAAGCTGACCCGAACATACGTGAAAATAAAAATGATTGTAAAACACCTGTGTAGGTTCAGGTTCACAGTAAAATGTATATTGGTGGTGTGAAGAGGCCATTTTTTTGTTTCCTGTCGAAATGTTACTGCCTTTGTCTCTACTGTTTTGGGAAATTAGTCATGAGATCGAAATTTTGTATCTGTAATGGAATGATGAAGTCTGATCTGCATGAAAGTGTATCAGTAGTTCTTCATTCACTCTTTCTCTGAGCAGAATTGAAAACAAGACAGATGCAGTGTAAGAACTGTGAGTTGGTAGTATAAAGCTGTGGAAAAAAAAACATGTTCTGAGTGGAATTATATCTATATATACTGCCAGTGAGCTGGATCACTGCTAGGATGTCAAAGGCTATGATACTATAAAGCTCAGAATAATTAGGAGAAAATGTAAAGCCAGAACAATATTCTGTAATTTAGCTCAACTGAAGTATACAGATAACTTCAAACTTGACTAAGTGATCCAGTTTCACAGTGAAGAAAGTAGTATGTTTGTGTTTTGATTAGTAATGCCTTTTGTGTGGTTATTTGGATGACTGTACCCTGAAAGACACGTACTCTTAACAATTTTCCAAAGGAAATTATTTAATAATGCATATATCATAGGAGTTGATACTTCCTCTTGCTTGTGGTTTGGCCTTTTTTTTATTCCCCCATAAGATTAGTATTTCTGTGTGTCAGACATTACTTCCTTCACTGAGGGAACGGATGTCAGTAAGGTACTGTTCCATATGGACCAAATGTAGAGGAAGCTAAATTTGTGGTGTTGACTGAAAGCTGTTGACAGTGGAGAATTGTCTAGGTGATCTTTACTTGGGGCTGTGGAATAACTTGTTATGTTATTTGAAGGCTCACAGTATGTGCTATATTCAGGTTTCTTTTTTTTCCTTCCCCATGTAAGTGTAATTTTTCATTTTGCTATCACTAAAATAGAGAATTCCAAGTAACTGATTTTGTATAGCTATAAGGAGGCTTATTTTCACTGTCAAAATACACCTTCAGCAAACAATATGGCTATGCCGTGTTGAAATACGAGAGTGTTTGGTTTTAAGCAGTCCCTGAACTCTGCTCAGGGGTTTAATCCCTCTGTTAAGGTCAATTTCACAGTCATAAATAACTGAATTGGGAACTTCCCTTTCCCTTGCAGGAAGGAAAGAGTTCATCTTTGAGCATTTCAGGGTAGTTGGGGAGAACAGTTCTTTTCTACTCTGTAGTGACTCCCTTGGTATTACATGGCTGCACAGATGATAGATAGCTTGTGCCAATTTCTGTTTGCATTGGTGCACCTAGAAGATGACTACGAAATAGGCTGGCATAGTGAAATACAGTCTTGGGCTGTCTGGCAGATTTCTGGTATGACTTTAGGTTTGGATGGCTATTTCTGTGCTCATAACAGCTCTTCTAATTGTGTTAATTATTCTCTTGGCACTTCTGTGGTCATCGAGAACTTGATGGTCATTTGAAGGGTTTGTTGGTATGTATTGTAGTTGTGTATGATCAATTACTTAAAGTGGTTGGAGATTCCCAAAATGTGCCAATTCTGCATGTTTTGTAGCTGTCATCAGCAATTGCTGGACTACTGTAATAGAAGTCATATACTTCAGATCTTGACATTCTGAAAATTAGTATTAAACTGTTTTCCAAAAGACAAAACAGAATTCTTGTTTGCAAAGGAAAGCTTGGTTGTGATATTAAGTGCTGGCAGATGATTCTGTTAGGTCTTATGGATGTATAAACTGGTGTATGGGTTGGGGTATTTTTTTTTGAGTAATTCTAAGCTTTCCAAGATTCCTGGACATCTCAGGAGCCAATATATTGTTTCTTGTTGTCAATGGCACTGATAACATATTTGCCTGTACTTTGACATCATTTAGTTGCACTTGATGATCCTGAGGATATTTTACAACCTTAATGTTTCTGTGATCAGAGGGACTGTGTACATATTGGCAACCTCTTCCTGGCTATACAGTGTTGAGAAAATAATCACATTGCATTTGGAGGGAATTCAAGTTTGTATATGGTTTTAGAATAAATACAGCTAACCTGTGATCCTGATTAACAAACAAGATAATGATGTTTGTCAAACTTCTAAAAATGTGTAATGGAAGACTAGAAATTTTCAATAACTATGAAATGTTAATGGAGTCAGACTAGTATCTGTCTTCCTATAGGTATGAAAAAGTGATTACTTATGTGGTAATTCATTTAGCCTTCAAAAGATATTTTACATGAAATTGTAACGTGTGTCCAGCAGATTGAGGGAGTTTCTCCTCCCCCTCTACTCTGCCCTGGTGAGACCCTCACCTGGAATACTGCATCCAGTTCTGGGCTCCCCAGTTCAAGAGAGGCAGGAATCTACTTGAGAGAGTCAAAGGGAGGGCTAGAAGGATGATTACGGGATTGGACCACGTGCCTTATGAAGAAAGGGTGGGAGACCTGGAGCATTTTAGTCTGGAGAGGAGAAGACTGAAAGGGGTTTTAATAAATGTTTATAAATGTGTGAGGGCTGGGTAATACTTGTGCATTTTAATAGGACAAGGGGCAATGGATGTAAACTACAGCACAAGAAGTTCCACCTTAACATAAGGAAGAACTTCTGTACTGTAAGAGTCACAGAGCACTGGAACATGCTCCTCAGAGAGGTTGTGGAGTCTTCTTCTCTGGAGACTTTCAAGACCCATCTGTATGTGTTCCTGTGCGACCTGAACTAGATTATATGGTCCCATTCTGGCAGGGGACTTGCAGATTTCCAGAGGTCCCTGCCAACCCCTAGCATCCTGTGATCTTGTAATGCTGTGTTCCGAAGTGCCAGAACAGAATAAAGGTTTTGTGTAGAGTTTTAAGGTAAATAACTAGTCAGGAATTTCTTCAGTATGTAATGATCTCTCTCGTTGCTGCCCTTGTGGTGGTGGTTTGTGATTTGGGTGGGTTTTTTGTTTGTTTGTTTGTTTTTGTTTTGTTTTGTTTTTCTTTGCAATAGTAGTAGTAGGTAATTTTGAACTGTACTGAAATTCTGCAATGTGCGATGATTTATTAATAGAATATTAAACTTATATTAAATAAATATATAAATAAGGTTCAGGTAAGCTTTGAGAAAAGTCTGTGGTTATTGCTCTGTCTTTAAATGGGCAAAAGTATTTCCAGTGACGTGCATACTTGAGCAGAATTTGATGCAGACAAGGTAAGCCAGTGTTTGCTGGCGAGTAAGCTTTGTCAAATACATGTAATGAACTTAAGCCTGTTCATGTTTTTATGCATACAACCTGATCTTGTGGAAACTTCAAATTAGGAGAAATTTGACTACCGTTTGAGTTAAATGATCATTCCTGTGTCAGTTTCTTAACTGCTAAACCTGGTATGCTTCATCCATTGTGGAATAATTGTAACAAATTACAGGATTCAAGTTCTTCTCAGGTGTCTGTCGACATGTAAAGTGATCTGAAGCTATGAACTCCTTTCCTGGCGTTCCCAGATCTTAATACGTCAAGAAGTATGAAAAACTTTAACTAGAGATGACTTTGTCAGCTAGTTACTGCTGTGACATCAAGCGTGTAGTGTGAATTGGTAATCTTGCCTTTACTTTCTGATAAATACAGATTTATTTTTATTTATTTATTGTTATTAATTCAGAATGCTGCTGCAGAGATTATTGTAGCTTGTCACTTTGGTCTCCCCTGACTGCATCTGGCTTCCATGCTGGCTTCCCCTGTGTTGTATCAAATTTCAGGTGCTTGTGTGCTTTCATGTCCAGTGCATGTCAACAGCCTTCTCCTAAGCCAAGTCTACATATATAGATATGAAACTTTCACTCCTAAATGATTTGTGTTAGCTTCCATTGCTGCTTTTCAAAAAGTATATTTTCATATGAGCACTTGTATGTTTTGCTACTGATTTCATTTATGATTTGAGAAAGCCTTGTAAATATCCTCAAATCTGCTTTAGTGCCGAGTACAACTCACTCGCCACAGTGTCCACAGAGATGTGTACAGACTAGGAGGTTTGGTTTTGGGGACAGTATTGTTTCATCATACTTTCTAATTTGTTACTTGCATGCATTCATAAGCTTAATAGCAAGGACTCTTTTTTTGATCTTGTTGCAAATTCTGGTTCATTTCATGGAGCTTTTAAATGCTCCCTGAAGCTATCAATAAGGAGAAATTTCAACAACTGTATGGCTTGAAAGGATGTAGAATCATAAAATGGTTTAGGTTGGAAGGGACCTTGAAGATAGATCATCTAGCTCCTACCCCATGCCATAGGCAGGGACACCTCCCATTACAACAGGTAGCTCAAGGCCTCATCCAACGTAGCCTTGAACACCTCCAGGGAGGGAGCATTCACAACCTCCTTAGGCAACCTGTTCCAGTGTCTCACCACCCTCACTGTAAAGAACTTCTTCATAACATCTAGTTTAAATCTCCCCTCTTCTAGTTTAAACCCATTACTCCTCATCTTGTTAATAATATGTGCCTCTTCTCCCACCACTTATAACATGAATTCAGTTGCTCATTTATTTATGTATTTTTAATTTATTTTTTAAATAATTCTACTTCTCACTGCTTTGCATCTTTCAGGGGATGGTTATGGGAAGAGCTGTATCGGCCTGTTGCCATGGCAGTAAAGTGACAGCAAAACTACTTCTGTGGAAACCTGTTTCAGTAGCAGCTTGAACATAAGCAACCCTTGTATCCTTGCTGGTCATTTCCCTTACTGTACAGCTGTTTTGATTGAGGGAGAGAAAAGGTCAGACTTGAAGCTGCTGAAGACTTTCATTATATTTTTTAAAACTAGATAGATTGCATTGTTTGAAACAGGACACAATTTTGCCAACAACTTGTTCTGGTACAGGGAGGGAATGAGTGACAGGAAGGATAGCAGAAGAGCGTTAGAAGGAAAACCCTTTCTGCTTGATCAAGTGTTCTCCCATAGGAGAGAAATATTTGTGTAACCTCGGCCTGGAGGGAGCTTAGCTGGGAAGTCTGACTACATCGCTAAATCAAGCAATCAGTTAGTTGAATGAGTAGATGTTATCTCAAAGATTATATTTTACATCCCATTTGATTTTGTAGCTGACATTCATCTGACTCCATGGCAAGCTGGTTCAAAGTTTCAAAGTCAGAAACACTAAATTTCTTTAAAGTGCGTTTTCTGCCTGTTCCCTTTTCTGATCCAACTCGGTGAGGTCAAGTCTGAGTTGTAACAAGAGTCGACTGGAACCTCAAATGGATGTGTGTTGTTTGGTTAATTTTGTTGTTGCCTGCTTACTGGACCATGTATTCAAGATTTCTGATGCAACAGAAGAGCAAGATTTGGACCATTACGGGTTGTAGGCTGGAGTCATTCACCAGTGCTGTGATGTCCTTTGCTGTTAAGCCTCTGAGTACTTGATAGTCAAAAGTTTTGCAGTTTTCTCTTGCTGCTAGATTTTTTTTTAAATACACTATGCTAAAATCTGAACTTAATTAGCAGAAAGATGATTAATCAACAAGAACTATTTGGTGTGCATAGAAGGGAAGATGAGTTTCATAAATTCACAACTGTTAACTTGTACAGAGTAAACTTGTATATAGGCAATTTAAATTTCATGTTCACTGATCCTGCATTTTCAGATCTTTCTTTTAGATGTATTACACAAGAAGTGTTTCATCAGAGTTTGTTTTTTTTTTAAGGTATGTGAAAATATGTGTGTATGTATTTTAAACCTCTACATTTTTTTAATGACCAGTTTGTGGTTGTTTAGAGTGGGTTATTTAGCTTGTTCTTTTCTGTTTGTTTCTCGCATTGCAGGGGTGGAGAGGAAGGGAATAAAAGTGGGTGGACAGCCACTTATTTTTATCATTATGATGCTTCATCTTTTATTTTAAAAAGCAGCAACAACAAAACAACCCAAACCAAACAACAAAAAGCACACCACACAACCAACCCTGTACTACCGAACTACATAATTTTCATTTTTAATGCCAAACTTCAGTGTGCTAGGAAGAAGCACTGCTTGTTCAGTAGCTGAGAAGAGCCAATATCCAACACCCCTTTACTCAACTGAAGACAATGTCTGCTCAGTTGTTTGATTGTACTTAACTCCCTGATGCATTGACTGACAGATGTGCCTAACACATTAACACCGCAAAAGAGCTGTTTGATTCAGTTGCCTTTTAAATGCCATCAAATTGACAGGAAAAACAAATGAAATCATGTGATTTGATTGCTTAGTGAGCACATAAGCTTCGGTATCAGTTCATAATGGTGAAAGTGATTTACAGGACTGAAAGCAAAAGCAACCCATGCAGCTGAAGTAGAATTGGTAGAGGAGAAGCAGGCTTTTTTGTGAATTAAGTTGTCAGGATTTTAGTTCTGATTTTTTTTTAACTCTCCTTTGTTTGTAGAGTCTTTGTTGGCCTTCATTCCATTTTACACTTAATACTATTTCTAGGTCGTTCCTTAATGGTTCTTAAGTGCAGTCTGAAGCTGCCTTACAGATGTGATATGGTCGAATCTGGTGTATCTTCATGTGTCCATCAGGGTTGTTGCTACTTCCAGTGATGCTGGTGGGTACCTTCTTTCCTCCCTTGTCTGAGCAGCACTGTGCAGCTGTGTCAGTCCAGCTGAAACAAAAGAAGAAATCTCTTCTATAGCATGAAGTTTTCCTGTTGGGCGAGTTCGGTTCAAACTGCTTCATGGGCTGTGCAACACCATGCACAGCTGAGAGCTGGCAGCAACGTTGGTCCATGCAGGTGTAAGGTGAAATTGCTTTCTGTGGGTGGAGGTCTCTGAGTGTAAGCAAACCCTTATCAATGCTAGGGCAACCACACAGCTTTTTTTGTCTGGCCTTGTGCTTCCGTGATGGGCCTTGTGCTTCTGCGATGGACCTTGTGCTTGGAGGGTGGGAGTTTGGAGAACCCTACCACAAAAGAAAAATCAAAAGTGTGTACAGTGTCATTTTTCAGCAAAATCTTTGTTCTTTTTGTCTACTCTATGCTCTGGGTTTCTGTCTTTTTCATAAAGTGTTACAGTGGCATAAAGGGAGGTGATGGGATGAAACCTGAGGACAGCAGGGCAGGACCTCAGCAAATAGAAAGTACTCTGGTTGTCATTTCCTTGATAATGGAGGTTGAGTTAGGTAATGCTGGGTCATTTATATGTGACTAAGCATTGGAACTCGGAACTTGTAGTGGGCTTCTGTAGATGTTGGTCTGAATAGCATTTCTGTGCTTAAAATTAAGATTAATCTCAATATTTGTTATACTGTCTCCTTCCCCTTTATGTTGCCCTCCCCCAAAAGCATATCCTTTTCTTTGGCAATGAGATACAAATGTTCCCTCTCTCCACTTGATAGGCATGTCCCTCTTGAGTAAGGTCATCAACTGCTGCAGTTGCTAGGATACTCAGCTGGTGACTTCGGGTTTAGCAACGAAAAAGCTTCAAGAATGTGCCGAACAAGTAAGGAGCGCAAGGATAGTTGTAAAAGGAAAGGGATGTTGGATAGAATGTAAAGGCAAAGGGCATGTCAGGGAAGAAGTGAAAATTGTTGAAGAAATAAAGTAAAATACCAATAAAGCCTTAGCCTGTTATTTTTAGGTTTTCTTAGTTGCATAACTATTTTAGTTGATCTCAGTGGATTGTAGTTGGCAAATTAAGCTTGTGCGGGATTGGAGTTATTTGTAGTTCCGCTTATGAGTCTTAAGATTTTTCTTATTAAATTGGGAGGATGAGTATCTTCTGACTTAACTGCAGTATAAATTAAACTGGGGCGTGGGTATGCAACATGTGAATCATGGTTGTTAGTTTAATGCTGAGGACATCCAGACTGAAAACACGATTGTGTTGTTTGTTTTTTGTTTTGTTTTCTTTTTCTGTCTTTGAATAGCTGTGCCTAGCCTGTTTCTGGCTGTTGGGTGTGGTGGAGTTTTTTTTTGCTTGGTTTAGTATTTTTTTCCCCTTGGGTGATTTGACACAGGATTTGTGGATTCAGGTGAACTATGGTAGATATCTGGTAGCTTAACAGTTATTGTTGAATTCACGTATTTTGTCAGAGTTTTCAGGCTAAATCAAATGCAGGACTGCTTCAGCTTTTGCTTTAGTTCAGAGCAGACCACTTTAAGGTGGTGTTTGTGGCATTCTGAATTGGAATAAGTCCTTTTGGTCTGTTTTGCCACTCCAAGCTTATTTCTGCAGAACTTTAATTTTTTGAATTAGATTTCAGTGGTTACTGAAAACCATGTTTGCTCTGAGTTGGGATCAAACAGCAGAAAGGAATGTATGACTTAGTGAATTTCTCTTTAGTTGTGGAAGTAGAGTAAAAAAATCAGAAACAGGTAAGGAGAAAGTACAGCCATTATCTGAAGAAGTAATGTCACACTGGATACTTTAAGGGTAAATACAACTGGGAGACTTTGCACAGTAATTAAAGCTCAGGAGAGCCATGCTTCCCCCCGTGGTTGCTCAGAGGAGCTGAAGTTTGGAAATAGAAGCCTCCTGTTTTGAGACGTAGCAACAGGAGAATTGACTCTCCAGGTAGTAGAACTTTGGTAGGCTTCTCTGGCATGCAGGTTGTTTGGGGGTTTTTTTTGTTGTTGTTTGTTTGGTTTTGGGTTTGTTTTTTTTTTTTTTCTTTAAGTACTTCAGCTCTTTCATCAGTCTTCTTTCTGTAGCTTATGGCTTCATGCACAAAGGTCTTCTAGCTGCATGCTCTGGGAGTTTGGTCACTCAGTTTTATTCTGCTGTTGATAAGGCAGCTGAGATGAAATGTGAAAGACGTTGCCTGTACTAACAGTAAATGGCTGTATAAAACTCAGTCTGTTTTCTACAGAAAATGTGCTGTAGATTTGTCTTCCTCAACTGTTTTTGTATTTAGTTTGAGACTAGATTGGGAAGGAGGAGACAGTGTTTGGAGCACAGACTGGGAGCCAGATTCCTTATTTTCTAGATGAGTGCTTTTATTCCTGAGCTGTCTCTACTTTTTCTCTGATGCTGTAAACTGGTCTGTTTGCATAGTAGAAGGACTTCACTAAGGTGTTTGGCTCTGATTAAATTAAAGAGCACTATCCATGGAGGTATGAAATACAGGTGTGTCTTTTGCCTGAGTGTTAGCTCTCCATGTTCAGGGAATCAGTGTTACACCTAGTGTACTTAGGGTAGTAGAGAGGCAAGTTTTTAATCTTCTCTCTAATCTTTTTTGGATTGGGCTTTTTTTTTTAAGTTTAAGTGGAAGGAAATGTATTATGCTAATGCCACTAGCTATGGAAATGTTAGTTTTTGAAGTGCTTGATTGTTTTACTAAGATGGTATGGGGTTTAGGTGATAGGTGCTTTTTTGATTGGTTGCCTTTCTTTTGGAGGTGGGGAGTGCATTTGGATTTTTTTTTTCCTACTTACTGTTCTGTACTATATGTATCATAGTGTTGTATGATAAGTGTGAAGCATGGGAAGAATGTGGTCTGGAGAGCATATGAAACATTAACTGTTTTGACACTATGAGGACAGTACTTTCTTTGTTAGAAAATGCTTTGCAATTTGCCTTTATCAGCAGTTGATTATCCTAAAAATCTGAATTCTTTGCCAAGAATTGTTACATACTAAAGCCAAACCTGCTCTTCACATGCATATCCATTCAGCTGCAGTAATGCTGTACCATTCTTTCTTATTTTATTCACTGTTGCATGACTATCTCGCTTTTGGTAGTTCATTCCCTAGTGCTTGCATCTTCCTTTCTTTCATCTCTTGCTTGTTCATACCTCAAGTGAGATTGCAGAGGTCAGGTGTTCTTTGGTAACTAGGTGCAGGACTAAAGAAATAGGATGTATGTTGATCCAGTAGATATCTTTGAATTCTGTTCTGAAAGACTTGCTGAGAATATCTGTGTACTTTGACTATAAAAGAGAATTTTAGTGTTTCATTCTTGCATCAGAAATCCCCAAATCCATTAAATTTACTTTCTAAATGGAAGGCAATGATTTTGTTTCATCCTTCCATTAAACTTCTGTCCTTTATGTTTAAAAAATATTCCTTATTCCTTTAGTGCTTACCAAGCTAAAGATTACTGTTGAGGTGTTCCATGTAATGTGTCCTATGGATAAACAGTGAAATTGAGAAAATAAGTAGACCTGTTTGAAAAACTGGAATTTGCTCTTTTCACTCTCACAAAGTTATTCATCTTGAATTTCTGAAGTCTGATGTAACTCCTATAGAAACAGAAGAGGGGATAACTCTACTTTATTCTGTGATAGCTGTCATCTGGACCAGGGATACAGTGTTATCAGAGTATTTTGCAGTATGATGATGTTTCCAGAAGTTGTAGGGTTTATGACCCTATGCAGAAAACTAGATGCACCAAAGCTGCATAGTGTTTTGGGCTCAAATTCCTGAAAGTTGGAATTGTAATGGGGCTTTGCTGTTGTAGGTAAGATGCTAGACACTGAGAACCCAAAACTGAAACTAGGCTCTTCTTGGTTTTTGAGGGTTTGATGTGACTTATCTCCTGGATGTTGTAAAAATTGTTAAAATGGCAAGTTCTGCCAAATATTATTTTTAGGTTTACAGAAGCATCTTTTTAATCTTGTTACTTCATTAGAAGCAGCCTGTGTCACACAGACTTTTGGTATCAGTTGATAACACTGAAGTTTTGTGTAGGGAGAAAGCAGGTGAAAAATGAGATGAAGCCTTCTCGTGGGGATTTTGGCTATGAAGGAGAATTATGTTTATCTTAGATTGTGCCATTAAACACTAGGAAGCCTCCCTTGTCTAGGGACTCTTTAGAGTGTACCTACTTTCATGAGTGTTGCCTACTTGCTAAGTGTATACATTTGACTCCTTCAGTTTTACTAGGCCTCATTTAATAAATCTGCTTTTGAAATAAGGTGACACAGAACTTCTGAGTGAAGGTGGTGTCACGGCTATAGTTGAATCTGCCAATGATAGTCAATACTATGCTGCCATCATGCCAGCTTCAAAATGAAAGTGCTGGCTGGAGCCAAGTGCCATGGGACTTAAAGCTCAGATTGAGAGGATTTCTGTTCTGGTTGCTGCTTCTGGTTTCTGGGTTTAGGATGTTGGTCTTTGCTGTTCAGTGGGGTGTGGGTCAGGGAGTGGGGAGAGGTTGCTGGCTTCTCCTGGTGCTTCTGCATTTTGTTGTGCTTTTCTGGAAATAGGCTAAGATAATTGTTCATTGTATCATTTCCAATAAAACTATATCTCAACCTAGGGTTCAGTTTTTTAATGTTGCTTTCCCTCCTGTCTGTGTGGGAAGAGGGACAGACTGTGTTAATCCAGGATAGGTGGGAAAAGAAGGAATTTGGGGTGCTTTATAATATAGAATGTTCTGGGTTGGAAGAGAGCTTTAAAGGTCATCTTGTACAGTGACCCAGGGACATCTTTAACTTAAGGCCACATCCAAACTGACCATGAATGTTTCCAGGATGGGGCTTCTATGACCTCTTTGGGCAACCTGTGCCAGCATTTTACTGTTTTCATAATTAAAAAAAAAAAATTATATCTAGTGTAAATCTACCTTCATTTGGTTTTAAACCATTAGCCTTTGTTCTGTTATAGCAGGTCCTGCTAAAAAGATTGCCCATATCCTTCTTTATAGTCTTACACTTATCTTTAGAGTTAGCTGGAAAAAAGTAGATTAACTGTGGATGAGAGTAGTATTCAGAAGTAAAATGGGCATGGTGGGTGGGTAGTTCTTGAAACTGAAATCTGCTGAGTGAAAAGATTTAATCACAGGTACATTTATAATCTGTATTTGAAATAAGAGTCTAAGATGAAACGTCTCTTAAATGAATTTTGTAGTTTGTGTTTCTCGAAGCACTAACATGCATTTTTGGTAGGTCGTTGTTACTTCTTAAGGTCTCATTTTTTTGAAGAAAAGAATTTATGAATTTGCAGGCATTCCTTATTCACAAGCAGATTCCCAGTATGTTGTTATTTTTTAAACTCTACTAGTAGATTTGAAGTACTATGCAAATACAGATTGCAGATGGGTCACGTGGCTTTATGTACAGCAGTGTCTTTGAGCTCACTGTTACCTTGTGTGAAAGCAGTCTCTGATTCTTTGCACTTTTGTTCCTTAGTGGTTGCCATTTCAGACATCAGTTTGAACCTGGCAGCAGTCTTGCTTTCATGGTGTATCTCCCTTAATCCTGCCCCTCAGTGTAGGTCAGCCACCATACTTTCTGCTGTTCCAGTTGTTTGTGTTTCTCCCCTCTTACTCATTTAGGCAGAGACTGACTACTGGGTTACATAACACTTCTGTAATTTTTAGCTATTTGATGCATGCAATGTTCATGCTGAGTTTAAATTTACACTTAAATTTCTTTAAGCCAGAAATCCAAAATTTCAGTCTATCATGAACTGGCAATTTCTAAAATTTAAATAAGAAAATACTAAAGTAGTTAGACTAATGAAAATTTGCTGTTCTTTGTTAGCATGTATCACACCTCTGCATGTGTCTCTGTTGGAATACAAAAAGCTTTGTGCCATTGTAATATTTTCTGTATTGCAGATTCTTTTTATTACTTGAAAACAGTTTCCATCAAATTCTATCAGGCATTTCATTTTCCCTATATTATCCTTCACAATCTGAATACAGTTTGGTAAGGCTTTTTGATAGGCTTTCAGCGCTATTTGAAGGTGTGCTCAGATACTCAGAAATACATACATACACTGGTTTGCACCCTTTCAGAACTCGTGCAAAAAACTCATTCAGTCATGCCAGTATAGTTTCCAGTGCTCTTTAGGGTAAGACTATTTTGCTTCTTGTAAAGCATTGTATTCCACATTATAAAACTTAAATCTGAATGCTCAGAATCCACCATAGGTCTTGACCTATGAGCTTTTATAAGGAATAATGCTTGCTATCCTGCATCAAGGAATGGTACTTGTCTCTTCTCACTCAGTTACAAAGGTTCACTGTTTTCTGCCCCAACCGTGTAGGGCACATGTTCTCCTTGCGAAGTATTTAGGATGATATACACACATTTGGACCACTTGCGCTTCTGTGTCAAGTGTTTTCAGTTGTGTTTTTTGAGAATCTGTTGCATGCTTCTGAATTTAAGGTTTAAAAATTGAATATTTTAATGCTATGCAATTTTTTAGTAAGTAGGATGATTGTGTACTTTGGTCTTGTTTGTGTCAGGCATCACTAAATTACCTGTCTTTTTTTTCTTTTTTATTTCTTTGCTGGTCATGTACTAGAAGAAGCTTTTCACATTGCACTGAAGTTCCATCCGTGTTTCAGTTTTGGTTGTGTTTTGACTTCCCTAGAAGTGATACTGCATTCCTGGGCAATATTTCTGTATTCCTTTCTTGGTAGGCTGTTGTTGGTTTTTCCTCCTTAGGCTGAGCTGTTGATTGATCCAAGTGTTGGAATGCGCTTGTCATGTGGTTAGAAGCAGTTGTTCTTCAATACCTGCCTGCTTTTTTGAGCTCTTGTCTTTCAGTGCTGGGTTCCACAGAATTCTACCTGATGGATCAGTCAGCCTACCCTTCTGAAGGGTCAGTACTGGATGTACCTTCCTCGCTCTCTCAGGACTTTAAACTTGCACTATTTTATAGTTGCTACAGTCAAGGCAGCAAGTTTGTTCTTTTTTTGTTGAAAGCAGTTCCAAGAAAGTATTAGATTGGTTGACCCATTTATCATCTGGTTTTCCCTGAAATCTTCCAGAAGCTTCCTGTATTGTTTGTGTTCTGCTGTGTTGCCTTTCCTTAGGTGTCAGTGAGGTTGAAGTGTCTCAGAATAAGCAGTTTCTGTGATTTCTGAGACTTTCTGGAATTGCTGAAATAGACTTTGCCTGCTTTCTTATCCCAGTCAGGCGACTTGCAGCCAACAAATGGAAGAAGGGGAAGAGGTGTTGCTCTACGTGCTAAGAAATGGATATAATGTGAAGACACATCCCTCAAGAATAGCCAAGAGCAAGTCAAAAGCTTATGGGTAGGAATTAGAAACCAAGGCAACAAGGAGTACCCTGTGGTTGGTGTCTGCTATGGGTCTCATGATCAAGGGGATCCTACTGATAAAGCTTTCTTACTCCAGCTGCATGAGGCATCATGCTCCCAGGCTCTTATCCTGCTGGGGGATTTCCACCTCTCTGTTACTTTTCTGCTGGAAAAGTAACACAGTGAGCTATAGGCAATCCAGGAGACGCCTGGAGTGCATTGAGGATAGCTTCTTAAGACAGAAAGCAAACAGCCTTACCTGAGGGGATGTGATACTGAGTGTGATGATCACATATTTCCCTGATGAGCAAAAATGGCAATTTAGTAACAACATGGTCAAGGTTCTTAATTGGGGGTATTGGGGGTGGGGGTGGTAGTGGTGGTGTATTTATTTATTTATTTAGCCTTAGTCTTCATTAGCAGTCTCTCTACTCACACGTCCTAAGTTGAATGACCGCAAGAGGGGGACCGGAGGACAAAATCCTACTCACTAAGTGAAGATAAGGTCTGTGACCACCTGAGGAACCTGAACATATGCAAGTCTATGGGACGTGTTGAGATGCTTCCTAGTGTCCTGAGGAATTTGGCTGATATAGTTGCCAAGCCAGTCTCCATGATACTTGAAAAGTCACATCAGTCAAGTGTAGTCCCTGGTGATTTGAAGAAGGGAAACATTACATCCAATCTAAACTTCCCCTGGCATGATTAGGGAGAAGAGAGCAACCTGCACCTTACTACAACCTCCTTTCAGGTAGTTGTAGAGAGCATTGAGGTTTCCTCTCAACCTACTCTTCTCTATATGCAACAATCTCAGTTGCCTTAACCGCCTCTCACAAGACCTGTGCTCTAGACTCCTCACCATCTTTGTCAGCCTTCTCTGGACACACTCCAGTAGCTCGGTGGTCTCCCACTGAGGGGCCCAAAATTGAACACAGTACTTGAGGTATAGCCTCACCAGTGCTGAGTACAGAGGCGTAATCACTTCTCTACTCCTGCTGGCCACACTATTCCTGATCGAGGCCAGAATGCTGTTGGCCTTCTTCTCCACGTGAGGACACTGCTGGCTTATGTTCAGACGGCTGTGAACCAGCACTCCCAGGTCCTTTTCTGCCACTCTGACTCAAGCCTGTAGCATTGCCAGGGGCTATGACCCAAGAGCAAGGCATTTGGCTTTGTTAAACTTCATACATCTGCTTGTATTCTTAAGAAAGACTGGAGTACTAGTATAATAAAAGTGAAGTGTTAGGAGATGTGAAGAAAGAAAAGAATTGAGACTTACGAAAAATCTCTGAGACTTCAAAGGCTTAGACTGATGTTTGGGTACCTCTGCTTATTAGCTAATAATTCACGCTGCAAACTTCATATGCAGGAGTGATTGTTGAGAGCTAGCTTTAACTGCTTCACCTTACAGTGACATGTTTACATGCAGTCACATGTCCTCAGGCTTCAGAAGTTTCAATTTTTGTTAAGTCTTCTATGTGAGAGAGATTTCTGGCAAGTCATTTTAGTCTGTTGGGGTTTGCTTTACTTTGGCTTCTGGTTACTATGTTGTGTCATATTTTGGATCACAGAAAAGACTGCTCTGGTAGAAGCTGAGACTAAACTATTGCTATTTGTGGCTATTAAAGCACTTTAAACCAACCACCATGTGACAGGCAGGATGATTGGAGCCTCGTTTTCCAGGAGTGTGTCTCTGAAATGTAGTACTTATGGTTTTCAACATAATTTTTCTTCTGTATTCCCAGTATCTCTTTCTTGGTATTCTACTGTCTGAATGAGAAATTATTTGTGTTACATCTACCTTGAGATTATACTCAAATGGAGTTGTGAGGCAAGCAATAGCTGAAGAATGTAATGCTTCTTAGCTATGTCAAAACAAATGAATAACTTCAGGGACTTCTGTTTGCACTGGACTGGATTTATTTTTGAATTTGTTTGAAATTGCAGAAAAGGGAGGGAAAAGAATTGTATAAGTCCTGTGTTTTCAGGAAAGTCATCCAAAAATCAACACACTAATACTTAACTGTCCAGTTTGTTTTATCCAGGTTATGTTTCAACCAAAAATTGGAGGTTTTATACTTCTCAGTAGTACAAATGTTTTCTACCACCTCCAAAGTATGAATTGTTACCCACCACTCAGCATAAAGAGACTAATGTCATTGTGTTCTTCTTACTTGAATTTATGAATGACTTGTAAAATCCTCAGCATGTCCCCTCACAGGGAGGGGAAGCAAATGTGTGTTCTGTGGTCATCTGCTGTTGCAGATCTTCAAATGGGAAAGTAACTGTTATTGGAGATGCTGTCACAGAGCACAATTACAGCTTCAGTGATTGACTTTCAGCTTCAGAATGAAAGCTTTTAATTTCCCAGATATAGATTTGAGGCTTTTAAGGAAGTAACATCATAATGTATTTTATCATCGATCGCTAAAGTGTACTTCACATTCCCATCTCACTTCTTCAGTGGAGTAAAGTGAAAATGCAGAAATTTAATTTGGACTTGAGAATGTTGTATTGCAATTCCCTAATGTGACAGTGGAGGAGAGAGGAGCAGAAGAGTATGGAAATCACTGAAAAGCAGATTAGGAATTTATGTTCTTTGTTGCTGTGCTTTATGAAAGAATAAATATACTCCGATTTACCCATTCCTAGAGATGATGACTAGTAGTAACACTGTCTTTGTTTACAATTATGACCCTAGTCCTAAACTGTAACAATACCCCCTGTTGATGTTTCTTGGTGGGTGTGGTTTTTGTTGGTGGGCTCTTTTGGGCTTGTTTGTGGTTGTGTTGGGTTTTTTTAGTGTTGTCCTTTGTTTTTTTTTGTTTTGTGGGTTTTTTTGTTTGTTTGTTTGTTCAGGCTTTCTGTGTTCTGGAATGAAGGTAACGCCATGCAAAGTAATACCAGTAATACCGTGACTGGAAGAAAGCAAAATAATCCTACCTAATTTGTGACTGTATGTTTACAGTTAACCGTTGTGAAGATCTTCTCTAGCTTCTTTTTATCTGTAATTTAGTATGTATGGTGTTTTCTCTTTCTAAATTACTTTGCTTTTACTTAATGACTGGTAAAGATCCCTTCATTTTGACATTGTGAGGAGAATCCAAAGGCTTGATGCAGAACAGAATTTTAGTAAGGTAGCAGGATGGTTGTGGGAGTCTGATCAACCGCAGAAATCCACTTCAACTTCTCTACTCTATAGAGAGGTGCAAGTGTCCTGGCTTAGCACAGCTTGCTCTTACAAGCCCCTCTGCAGGTAGCCGGGAGGGAGAGTAACACAAAAACACCCCAACCCCTGCTGAGTTGAGATAAAGAAAGTTTGATGAGCTGTATGATACAAAATTGCCTTAGCCTGTTTGCAGAAAAAGAACAGTGAAATGCAGAAGCATCAACAGAAGCCAGTCACCTCCTCCCATGTCCCCAACCCACAGCCTGCCTGAAGGAAAAGACCAACACCCTGAAATGGGAAGCAGGAACAGGAACAAGGAAGCCCCTCATTACAGTCTGAACTTCAAGCCCCACAATACTTTGCTTCAACCAGCACTTTCATTTTGAAGCCGGCGTGATGTCAGCGTGGTATTGAATACACCAGCATATTGGACTAAACCCAGCAGTCTCCACCGCTTATTCTATACCATCTACATCATGCCCAACAGTAACTAACATCAAACAAAATGCCTCATATACCATTCACTGCCCATTCTCATTCAAAATGAGGTCACCTTCTGGTACACAGAAGATTTCTCACTGCAGGTGCTCTGGAGCTCCACTCTGTTCCAGGACAGTCCATGATCAATCCAGAGAGTGGGGCTGTGTTTCCACCCTGTGGCAGTCAATTCCAGTGACTTCTTTCACTCCACCAAGTGAAAAGTAAACTGTTTTGCTGTTTCAGTGCTCTGCTTCCAATGCATCCAGGTATTTGGATTCCCCATCATAGTTTGATGGCATCAGAGTGCACTGTGCACCTGTATCTGCTAAAGGTTTATATTCTCACGGGTCCAATTTGCAAAACCATAATAGGTTCCATACGGTCTGATAAACCCAGTTGTCACTCTCCGCTTTGTGGTTGGAGGCAGGACCCCTCTAATTCTGACTGGAATGACTTGCATCTTGTGAACATGCTTTGGGAGTTCTTTCAGAAAGCTCGGGAGTAGTACCATCTCTTCTTTTCCGTTCTGGGTAATTTTTCCACTGGAAACTGAGACAACATTCTTTGAGGGAGAATTTCCTTGTAATTCACATACTTGTGCTTGTAGGGCTGAAGTGGGTTTTCCATCCCACTTCTTCATGTCCTACCCATGGTCATGCAAGTCAAACCGCAGGATGTGCTGTGCTGTGTACTTCCCAGATTCTCTGCCTTGGACAGGGAAGCATCTTCTAGAGGCTGAAACACAGGAGTGGGGAATGGGACTGGACTTGATCTTCTGGGACAGTTCTTTCACATCTGAAATGCAAGCCTGTACAGAGGGAGAGAGATTTCCTTGGCATTACTGGGGCATGCTAGTCATTTCATCCACCATTTGTCCTTGGCCATCTTCCAAAACCAGAGATAAAGACTGAGCAAAGCACTGCTGGCTCTTTCTCTTGTTCCTGTGATGACCTTGGTTTATCCTCGTCCTTTGCCATACTGCTTTCTTTTTATGTTCTTTTTTTCCTGTACAGGAGTAGCTGATGCTGGCACAGGCTGGTTCTTTGGTGTAGCTACCGTGATTGCTGGTCTGTTTATAGGCCCAGGGATCTTGTGCCCCTGAGCGCTCTGAACAGTGGTGAGAAGGACTCAATAGGCATGAGTCAGACTCCAACATATCACAGTAATTTCTGTCTCTCAGGAACTTCCAGGCTGGTGACAGACTTGGGATTTTGCACTTGTTCAGGGGTGCAATTCCAAACCACCAGAGGTGACTACTGTTGCAGGCACCTGCCCATACTCTTACACATACCCTGACACTCATAATTATCCAGCCTCAGGACAGATCTCAGTGGTATTCTTGAGAATCCTGTATTGCTCTGAACAAAACCTGGCATGCCAGTAACCAGTGGAGCAAGAGCACAGCTCTGTTCCCCTAAAGTGATACTCATCACCACAGTGTGTACATACAGGACCCCAGCACATTGGCCCCAGATGCCCCGGAAAGCCACTATATTAACATAACAGACACACCACAGGGAAAAAAAAAATAAAAACAACAACCAACGAACTAAAAAATACCCAACAACATTTATAAAACTCTTGTTAACCAGCCTCGAGCCTTAATTGTATCCTCTTGTTACCTCACTTGTGATCTCAGCCCTTTTGTCTCAGTTCAGACAGCTGCTTTTGAGCCCTGTGTGGGTCTCCAAAAATGGGCTGTCCTGTTAACACTGCCTGCTCTCACAAACCCTCTGCTCCCCACACAGACAGGAGGAAAAGTAGCACAAAAAAACCTCCTCCAACTTGAGATAAAGACAGTTTAGTGAGCTGATACGACACACAATTACCTTAACCTATTTCCAGAAAAGTGCTGCAAAATGCAGAAGCAGTAACAAAAGCCAACAACCTCCCCCAAGTCTGACCCACAGCCCACCCAGCAGAAGAGACCAACATCCTAAAACCAGAAAACAAAAGCAGCAAATGGAACAGTAAGCCTCTCATTTACAATCTAAAATTCAAGCACCATGATACTTTGCTGCAGCCAGCACTTTGTTTGAAAGCTGGTGTGACAGCAGCATAGTATTGAATATTAGCAGCAGATTCAGCTCAGCGCATGACAGCAAGTTAAAGCATAAATGTATTGTTTACAATTTTAAATTTTATTTCCTCTGAGGCTACAGTTGTACAGATGCACAAAAATATTCTTCACACTGGACCCTTGTGGCCTCACCACTGGTGCGGCTGTGGTAGCATTTGTGTGAGTATTTAGCTAGGATGGTCAGCAACCTACACACATAAAACTACTGTGAAAATGAGAGCTTAGCAGGTGTACCCAGCAAGGTGTACAAAACAGTGGGTTTACAAACAACCAAACTTGTTTCCATGCTGTGCAAAAGGAGCTTTCCACTTCCTGTGATGTTTGGGTCTATGTAATTGACAAGACAAACTTTGTTTGTTGGGAAACGGGGAGAATCTTTCATCAGGCTTTTTCCAGGGTTGAATTGAGGAAAATTTGTTGTTTAGAAATGTGTTTTAGTTTAGAAGTATGCAGGTAAGGACTACACAGTCTTTTTTGAACAGTGAAACAAGCGGAAAAGGTGAACAAATTAAACTCATTGAGATTTTGGGAAAGGATTAATTTGTCCCCTCCCCATAAATAGAAGAGCCCTTATACCTCAAGGCAGAGTAACTTACTGTGATCTAATTTAGGACTTCAGCAATTCTGTTCATCTTGGTGGACTTCATTGCTGTTCCATGCTTTCATTTTACGGTGAGGAAGGGTCCTGGATTAAGCTAGAACACAATCAGTTCTTGTTCAGGGATTTTACTGTTCAGTGGAATCTCTTCCTAGTAAGATATCTTTCTGGAGTTAATAACATATTTTTTTGCAAACAGCGTCTGCTGCTAGAAGTGGCAATGGCTGATGCTTATAGTTACTACTGAGAATTAATAATACAGAAAGGTTCTTGTCAATACTTGCTTCTGTGGAGACCAAGTTCACTGCTAAATCTTGCGTACCATATTGGAGTGCTGTAACTGAAAGGATTGTAAACAAATGAAGAAGCCACACTCGTGGGATGGAGCGGACAGGACAGGTGATCCTGAACTGGCCAACAAGGTGTTCTGTTCCATGTATGTTATCCTCAGTATGAATCTGATGGATCACAAAGGTCCAGCTCTCTTCTTCACTGGCCACTGGCTGAAGAAGATTCTTTCTGTTCTCCTGTCTTCTGTCATAATCCATGTGTTCCTTAATATCCTTTTCCGAATTACATTTCTATCTTCTATTGAGGTAAGTTTAAGACTTTCCTGGTACCTGCCCTGCAGTGCCAGTGGTAGCATCGCATAGTGATTTAAGCGGGATTGTATATCCTACAGAGTTCTGAGCAATGCTTGCTGCATGACAGGAGTAGGTGGGGATTGCCAGGATTTATGAGAATTGTGGTATGTTATGTAGTTTGTAAAGTTCCTTGTTCTGGGCTTGGGTGCTCTGCTTCTTCAGTTTCAATTTTGTGCATGGCTTGGCACCATGGCTTTCTTGTGGCACAAGTACCTGTACAACCCATCTGGTATTTTTCTTTTTTTTCCCTTTTCCCTCTTCCCTCCCCCCGATTTTTGTGTAATCTGACATCTCTGCAATAGAGTAATTAATTGTCATTTATCTCAACTGCAAACTGCCTCCCAGGCCCTTTTGTTTATTTCCCACTGCAGTGGAGGAAGGGGAGAGGGAAGGGAGGAGATTATATTAACCCCTTACACATAATTATTGGGAGGGCTTGATACTGCTTTTATATATTGTACACATTTTATTATTTTCTCACTGATAGTACTTTGGGTTTTTTTTTTTATTGTTACTGTTTCATTAAAACTTATTTTCCAACCCACAGTTCTCATTTATTCCCTTTCCTTTCCACTTCTGAAAAGGGAGAGGGATTAATAGGATCTGTCATTCTTTTAGTGACCAGCCAAGTGTCAACCTGTGACAGGGAGCAATGTTAAGGTGATGAGATAATATGAAAATCCTACAGCTGAAAATGTTTGGTTTAGCTTCACGTGGGACTTGTAAAAAAGATAATTGTATGGTTTGAAAGAGGTAAGTGTTGGGTATGATTCCAAATGAATACGTTGGCATGCAAATGAATACAACTTTGTGCTGTATTCAGTAACATGCTGACTGCATAGGATCTCCCAAGCACTGCCAAATCTCATTAATGGCACATTTCTATACAGGAAACAAGTAAGTATTACAATTCAACATATACTAACATCAAATAGATCATACATGGTGAAAACTGGTGGTGAAGTGTCTTTATAACATAAAAATGTTTTTCTACAGGTGTATCAAGAAGCTTAGTTATAACTTCAGGTGAAAAATCATTTGAAGTAGCACAAGGAGAGAAAGTTACATTGCCATGTACTTTTGAGATCTCGGAAGAAGATCAAGGTTCTCTAGATATTGAGTGGGTGTTAATACCAGCAGATAATCAAAAGGATGAACAAATAGTAAGTAGCAACTTTCTTTTTTCTTGAACAGTGTTAATTCAGTTGTTTGAGTAGGTCAATCTACTACCTTTGTCACTGGCTTCTTGAACTTTCAAGTAGTCAGGTGGGGGTGCTTGCAGTCTTAAATGACTTTGAATTACTTCAATTGCAATCAAATAAAATTTAAGTGCAGGTAGGAGATTAAGTATGAAATGTCAGGAAATCTCTCACTATAAACCTCTCTGCAGAAGAACTCTAAAATATGCTTCAGTTTCAGAAAACAATTTTTTTTTTGGTATCTGTGTTTTTCCTGACTGAAAACTGATTCATGAGGTTTTAATTTCAAATATAGTTAACTCTTTTGGTTATTAACTCTTCACTTTGCTTTGGAAGCTTATCATTGACTTCTTTTTAGTAGACAGGTTTTACAGAATGAAATTAGAGCAATTTCAAAAAGCATTTTTTCAAGTAGAATCATAGAATGGTAAGGTTGGAAAGGATGAGAAGGCTTCAAGGAGACCTTATAGTAGCCTTCCAGTATCTGAAGGGGGCCTACAGGAAGGCTGGGGAGGGACTATTTACAAGGTCTTGCAATGACAGGACAAGGGGCAGTGGGTTTAAACTAGAAGTGTTAGAAGGAAGTTCTTTACAGTGAGGGTGGTTAGACACTGGCAGAGGCTGCCCGAAGAGATTGTGGCTGCTTCCTCCCTGGAGGCGTTCAAGGCCAGGCTGGAGGGGGCCTTGAGTGACCTGTTCTAGCAGGAGGTGTCCCTGCCTATGGCAGGGGCTTGGAACTAGATGATCTCTGAGGTCCCTTCCAGCTTACCATTCTATGATTCCATGATTACCTCCACGCTTATTCAAGGCTTCTCAGACATTTCCCAGATACATTCCTGGCATTTTACAAAGGAGCAAAAATAAACAGTTAAACAGAGAAGAGCTCAACCTAAGTGAGGGGGCACAGCCAGCACCAGTGAGTGATGTTATAATGATCACTGAGCCTACTCCTAGCTAACCGGGGGGCCACCAGGCCCCCCGGCCTTTTGATCCCACTCCCATTCACCCAGTGTGCACCATGGGGACTCACCTCTGGTGACAGGAGGAGGATCCTCTGCCCAGTTGGGCAAGCTTAGGGCTTCTACCTTTCCTGAGGTGAATTAAATAGGGGAGTGGGCAGGGAGGGCAAAGTGGCCACACCTGGAGTGGGAGGAGACTGCAGCAGAACCCAGGTGCTCTGAGTTTGGGGGAGAAAGGGGAAAAAGATTCTTTTACTGATGCAAGAAATGTGCCAAACGCTGCATTCCAGAGTTGTCATCCAAAGTGAGACAAGGTCTTTAATACACGATATTTGGCTTAATGCCTCTTTTGCTATGCCTACTCCATAGCAGATATACCTCAATGCCAGAAGTATGTCTAAGGCACTAGATCAAGCAACACCCACTTTGAAATTATACATTGGTTAGCACATGCCCTCCAAAGCTGAAGCTGGAGAAGCCTACTGTGGAGCAGAGGGGGATATCATTTGTAGTTCTAGACCTGAGCATTAGTCACGAGAAGGTCGGATGCACAAGGAAACTATACATTTAAGTGATTCAAATCTACCAAACTGAACTTAGAATCATAGAATGGTATGGTTGGAAGGGACATCAAAGATCATCCAGTTCTAATCCCCCTGCCATAGGCAGGGACACCTCCCGCTAGAACAGGTCACTCAAGGCCTTGTCCAGCCTGGCCTTGAACACCTCCAGGGAGGGAGCATCTACAACCTCCCTGGGCAACTTGTGCCAGTCTCTCACCATCCTCGCTGTAAAGAGCTTCTTCCTAACATCCAGTTTAAGTCTCCCCTCTTCCAGTTTAAACCCATTGCCCCTTGTCCTGTCATTGCAAGACCTTGTAAATAGTCCCTCCCCAGCCTTCTGTAGGCCCCCTTCAGATATTGGAAGGCTGCTATAAGGTCTCCTGGAAGCCTTCTCTTCTTCTCCAGGCTGCAGAGCCCCAACTCTCTCAGCCTGTCCTCATAGCAGAGCTGTTCCAGCCCTCTGTGATCATCTTCGTGGCTCTCCTCTGGACCCACTCCAACAGTTCCATGTCCTTCCTGTGCTGGGGGCTCCAGAAATGTCAGTGTTGATACTGCTACTTGGGCAAGTGTTTGGTTGTGGTATTCATTAAAGTATGGTGGATGATATTTTGACGTTTGAGATATTTGGCTGTGTTGTACTTACGGATTATTTAAAACAGAAAAACTGTCATGAATCTGACTATATCAAATTATTTTGGCCATTTATATGCCAAGTGTATTTCTGAATTGTATTTCTTTTTCATAGATAATTATGTATGATGTGGACAGGATTTATGATCATTATTATCCTGCTCTGAATGGGCGAATACAATTTACTAAGTCCGATCCAAGATCTGGTGATGGCTCTTTGGATATCCTGAACTTAAAGGCAGCAGACACTGGCACATACCAGTGCAGAGTGAAGAAGGCACCTGGAGTTCAAAGCCAAAAAATACAGTTGACTGTACTTGGTAAGATAAAGCTCTTGAATTTTCAGTATCATTTTTAATGTATTTATTCCTGTCTTTGATATTAAAAAAAAAAAAAAAACCCTTCAGTTGGGCAAAGCTGTACTGAATCTGTGATGATGCAGCCGTTATTGAGGCTTTGGGAGGGGTGGACATCATTCTGTTCTGGGAAATGAAGGGAATAATGAGCATTAAAAAAAAAAAAAAATCTACACCTGGCTTGTATTTTAGAAATTCTTTCCATGCATAGAAATGGTTTCTTGCCCAAGCTTTATCTTTGGCAAAGTGGACCAACCTACCAGAAAACAACTAGCAAGCATTTTGATTGTGACTGTTTTTAATTAAGTTATACTTTATTTATTAGTGAAGCCAGCAAGAACTAAATGTTCCATTGAAGGATCACAGGAGATTGGAAAAGACATTACGTTGAAATGTACATCACAAGAAGGATCCCCACTTTTGTCTTATGACTGGAGGAGAGTGTCTGGCACACGGGGACTTCCTGCCACTTCTGTGCTGAGTACTGTCAAACTTTTATTACTCTGAAATATTTAAGAAAGATTGCATTCATATTTTTGGTTTATCTTGACTTGTGAGCATTTCATTATTGTAGTGATGATTTTTATGGTGAGCCCTTCATTGTAAAAGGTTAATTTGTGTTAATGTTTGGTTTTTAGAGTTACTCTGGAATTGTTTTAAGATTACTGCTCAGTACCTTTTTTTTTTTTTTTTTTA
>VWZE01015937.1:117256-136741 GCA_013396675.1 Eubucco bourcierii
TTAATCATCTTTGTAATTATGAAAGCCTTAAATCTTGAGATGGTGGAGTTCCCTTGCAGATGAAGCAGTTTAGGAATATATACACAAATAGACCAACTCAGATTGTGGAACTGTGTGTCTAAAATTAGCCAAAGTGGCTATGGGAGAGAGGAGTCCTTTGGCTCTTCTCATAGGAGTCTGCTATCCTACTGTAACTTATGTTGGAGAAAATTCAGATGTTGCTTCGGCAAGATTTAAAAAAAATTGCTTCTCTGAACAGCTGCTTTACCTTCTGTGGTCTTACTCATCTCTGAAGGTCAGCCACATATGAAGGACTTCATACTGTTGTTTTTGAGTTTAGCTCATTGTATCGCTGTTCAGTATCTCATTTCTTGTCTTGACAGTTAAAAGTCAGTCATTAGTGACTTCTCTGCCAATGGAGTTCTTAAGCTTCTGTCATTCTCATTCTTTCTCCACATCCCAAATTTGTTTCATGGTAACAAAAAAATCAATTGATAGTAGCAGTGTTGGACAAGAATAAGTGAGGAAGTATCCAAAAGTGGCACATACCTTGATAAAGCAATATTTCTTCTGGACTTGTAAATGTAGCTTTGGGAACACTGAGCATATCTTAAGGCTCTAGGCACTAACTGACTTAGCAGAAAGAGCTAAGTATCTGCATGATGCTTCGTTCCTAAGATGTAGTCTCTTGTAGTGCTGATGGCAAATCTGTTTGTCACCAAAGCATGCAAGGCATCTGAAATCCATGTAGTAGAGTCTCACAAAGGTAGCCACCAATGACTTTGTAAGCCCTGGGAAAATAATCTTTCCTTTCACCCACTGGCTCCTACCCTGTCAACGTAACTAGACTTAATTAGTCACCCATTGGAGTGCTGGGTTTAGGTTAGATCCTTGTCGTGTTGAGCGTGGATTCTGCAGGCATCTGAACAGGTTATGTAGAATTGGTTTAGAGATAAAAAAGGGGGAATTGGACATTTTAAGCATCTGTACCTTTCAATTGACAGAGCAGTTAGCCTGTAGGCTTAGTATTAAAGTCAAATGCTGTGGAATGAATGTTAAAGACTTTTAGAAATAATTGTATTTTACAGCATGACAGACTTTTTGGAGTTTTTTGATGTTTAATAGATGAAATATTAACTAAAATAATGTCCTATGTGCTGGATTAATTCTGTAGTATCGAATATGGAATTAAACTTCAGAAAATAGTAAACATCTAACTTTTGTTTTGTAGATAAAAATACAGGGGAACTTCTTTTGAAAAATGCCTCAAAAGAGTATTCTGGCACATACAATTGTGTCGCCTCAAACAGAGTTGGCACGGATGAATGTTCTGTTGAGCTGAATGTCACCCCTCGTAAGTGTTTGCTGTATAATGGTCATGTAGTCATTTGTGTATTAAAACTGAATAATAGTTTGTTTTTTTTCTCTAAACTGCTAAGAAGTTAAAAAAAACAATATTGTGTAACCAATGGCTTCCACTTCAAGTCTGTACTTCTCAAAATGTATGCAGAAAGCTGTTACTCTCATTGTTTTAAATGCATGTGATCAAAGCATACCCTTTGTGATTCAGTGATATGCTATTACCTTGGGTTGTATGGAAACACTGTTTTTAATGTTAAGAGAAAACAAGTTGGTCATATCAATTTTGTAACTTAAATAGTATTGTTATTTATCTATTCTAGCTATAAATACAGCTGGTATAATTGCTGGAGCTATTATAGGAACTCTGCTGGGTCTTTCTGTACTGGCTTTTCTTGTCTTCTGTTGCTGTAAAAAACATAGAGAGAAGAAATATGAGAAGGAAGTACATCATGATATCAGGTAACAACAGGTCTAGTTTCTGAGCAGTATTGTTTGAAGATTAACTTTTAAATGTGTATTTCTACAAGTGAGATACTTAACAGTTGAGATTATTGTTGTAATCTGGAAATCTTATTAACATGCTAACAACTTACCAGAGAACTTTGTTTTGGATATGATGTAGGTAGTCTGTCTAATTTCAGTTAAGTATTTTAAAGGCACTGAGTACTTGAATTGTGGGTTGGTTGGGTTTTTTTGTTTTGGTGGGTTTTTTTTAACTTGCTAAGTAACACATGAACCTCTTTTGGGTGTTGTGTCAGAACAAGAAGAACCAAGCTGAAAATTTGTTTTGCAAACTTGCACTTAGTATCAGCAACTGAACTTTTGTTCTACAATTGTTTTGGTTCTCTATTTCAGAGAAGATGTCCCACCTCCAAAAAGTCGCAGTTCAACAGCTCGCAGCTACATAGGCAGCAACCGCTCTTCTCTGGGTTCAATGTCTCCCTCAAATATGGAAGGATATACCAAAACTCCATACAGCCAAGTCCCAAGTGAAGACTTTGAAAGTCGTCCTGGTCAAAACCCAACCTTTGCACCTTCAAAGGTAGCTGCACCTAATTTAAGTAGAATGGGAGCTGTTCCTGTGATGATTCCAGCACAAAGCAAAGATGGGTCCATAGTATAAAATATTAATTTAAATGCTGTTTTTAATGTGTGCGTTGTAAGTATTAGAGAGAACTACCGTGTTGCATCCCTCATTTAAATAATGGCATGCAGTTTTTTCTTGAAGCAAATGAACAAGTTAGTTTGAAAAGCCACCAATTCTCCGTTTTAATTTTAAACTTGCTATTATATAACAGTTGAACTGTTGGCTAAATGCATTGAAGTTCCTAAATTAATATCGGACACTAAAGATATTTGGGCCTCAGGTAGGTTGCTGAAAAGACACTGTCAGATGATGTGCAGTTATAACGGTGAAACACAAGTGAGAAGTAAAAAAAAAGCATTTCATAAGCAGACAATGAAGCTTCTTAGAGTTCCTGAATATTTATCCTCAACTTTGGAATAACAGAAACATTTGAACTTGGCCATTGTCTGATGTAGTAGCAGGGGGCTGAAATTCTGAGCATGATTTTGAATTCTGTTCCAACTGGGGATTTATACAGTTCTTTAACCTGCTTTTTGTGTTTGGAGCACTTTTTGAGCTCTTACTTCAGGGGCTATCAGTTATTTGATTGGTTCAATTAATTTAATGAATCTCTTCTGAATTTAAAATTGCGATGAGTGGAAATGTGACAGGAGACCTTGCAAGCTCTTTGAAATGTGAGTTTTTCTGTAATGAGTGCTTCTAGTTATGTCAGATAACTTAATGCTTACCTGATACAGGAGATCCTATCAGGTCAGTGGTAGTGGTGTCTGAGCTTTTAAAATCCATAGTTTAACACTTACACATTAATTCTTACTGTGACCATATCTTTCTAGAGGTCTTGAGTTAATTGCACCTTGCATTTTCCAAAGCCTGTTTAGATTCATAAACCGTTTTTTTTCTAACCAATTACCTAGAAGCTCCATGGAGTTTTAATTAAAGTCAGTTAAGTAACTGGGTTTTGACATCTGTCATCTTGCTCTAACATCGTTGTGGAAACATCTTTTCCTATCTACATGTTAGCTGTAGTTGACCTTAGTTTTAAGATGCTAATATCTTTCTGTATGAATTTTCAAGGAGTTTAAAGCTCATTTCTCTTCACTTCTTCAACAGCCCTAAACATTATGACCAGACATGTACTTTTAAGAACAAAAGAGGAAGTAGTTATCCAGTGATGTAAGTCTTGTGTTTCAAGACTAAACCCCTTCTTCCCAGTTTTGTAAACTTAAAGCATTACACGAGGAGCAGGAAGATTCCTTATCCTACTTTCACACAGGTTTAAGGACTTCTGATAGCATCTGATGACTAACACTCATATACCTGTGGAATCTGGATATAAAGCTTAGTGCAGTTTAAATCCTTGTAGATATTTTTCTTCCTTCCTGTTTCTCTACTGTCTTCATCCCGTGCTGGGGGACAGGAGTGGAGGAGTCGCTTCAGCTTAGTCTATCTGTAAATATTAAACCTCAAGGTATTTTTAAAACACCCAAATGCATATGTTGGTGAATGAAACATCTGAATAACCTGCTGAAAGATGTTAGGATTACTTGTATGTAGCTACAGTGTGAGAGGAAACGTTTTCCCAAACTTCTAGGTTTAGTGTCTGCTTTTTTTTTGTAGCTGCTTGTAGATCTGTGATAAACCCTTTGGCTTACTACTAAATGTTTGTCCTATCTGTAGCTAAGTGCACAATTTTGCGCTGGCACTATTAATGTAAAGAACATGCCCTTCATACTGAACTTAGAAACTTGAATGACCATTAAGAATTCTAGACCTACAGTTTTACACATTTGGGACTTTTTTAGATTGTAAACTGATACTGCTAGAGGTGATACTTTTTTTAATCTTTCATGTGTGCCTTGTTAATAAACTTTGCCTGATTGTAATTTCAGTTTTTATGAAATTTCTGGTGCCTAAACTTACTGTTCGAACAGGTGCTTAGATGATGGTACAGTTCTTGAAACACGACACTGTGATCTGACTTCTTGATTCTTTTATACTATTAATACCTCTTCATGCCTGTTTTTGGATGTGACTTCAGTGTCTCTCTCTCTCTCTTTCTATATTTCAAAATGTCAGTTCATCTTGCTGATTACGATCTAAGTGTTGCTGAAAACAGTCCAGCAGTTTGTACTAATGAGATGCGTGACTGACTTCTGTGGTAAATATTTGGTTTATTACCTGTGCCAAACATTATGCTTATGAAGAACAATAGATGAGGAGACCTCTTCTTGCATCCAATTATTGTGATAGGAGAGACTTCCAAGATTTTAATCCTCCAGCGATTGTTTACCTTGAAACTAAGGCCTTCCTTAATTGAAAGGGTATCGTTGTTAACTACAAGTTGAGTACAAAACTAAACTGAATCACAGACTGAGAGATAGCTATAAGCCTAAGCAACCAGGCAACAAACCTATTGAATTTGGTTCTTAGCCATCTGTGGACATACATGAGATTAGATGTGGGTTTTGTTTTTTGTTTGTTTGCTTTTGTTTGTTGTGCTTGACCTGAGACCCTGTACTTACAGTCAGGTAAGCTCTTGGACACACTAGAATGGCAATCTCTTTCACTAAAGCATACAGAGCAGAGTTTACGCATGCTTAATGCTCTGTCAGCTCGTACAAAATAATAAATGGACAGAACAGAACAGTGGTGTGATGTGCCCTCAGAGCCTAGCTGCTAGGCTTAGCAGCCTTGACAGCATCTGTCTATTTATGTAATTGCATGGAAAATGAAAGAAATAGAATCTGACATAGTCCTTATCTGCTATGAAGAACCTCTGGCTTGGGGTAAAGTTTATCTCAAGTTGCAATCAACATGCCTTTTTGAATGGAAACAACGTTACTATGAAAGCATAATACTGCTATTTAAATTTTTTTTCAATAGATTGTTCACTTACACTGGATTATGATTCTCAAAAGCAGCTACTATAGTTTAGCAATGGTTTCTAGCTGTGTAAGAGATGAACTGGTTAAACATGTGAGGTGTCCGATCTTACAGATAACTGCTAACAGAACTATTTTAGGAAATAATGGCAGCTGATATACCAGTTAGATGGTGGCATTTTTAATGTCTCATTAAAAAAGAAAAAAAAAAGGAAGGGGGTGTGTGTAGTACCATTATGTAAATATTTCCTAAGTGAACTCAAGAAACCTCTAGTTAATGTCATGACTGTAAACTTGCCTGTTGAGGACTAATATATATGTATAGAAGAAACCCTTCTGTTTTAGCATGGTATAAAGTGAATGAAGTGTTAGACTTGTAATACTGTAGAGGTTATGTAACACTTGTCCGTACATTAAAAGCAGTTTCATAAACTTTATGAAATGGATATTTAAAGATATTTGTGCAAAACTTCCTTACCTAAAAATGAATACTACTTCCAAGTATGTGTAGTGCACAGAAATGCCTTGTTGGAGGGGTAAAACATGACTTTTGAAAGAAATGTACAATGCATACATCCTTAACAAGTCCGATAGTCACATTCATATTAGACGTATGCCTCCTGCTTAATAGTGCAAGTAAGACTTCTCAATTGCAAGTTTTTCTGTGATGCTGAATATTGTATGCTGCTGATTTCCACAGTAAGCTTTTGGTTTTGTTCTTCACAGTGTATATTCTGGATCACTTTAGATCTTTGTTCCAGTCTAAAGATGTACCGCTGTTTGTGTCACTTAAACCTTGTTTTATACACTTGATAGGTGCTTTGTGGGACCTTCTGGTTATATCGGTCCTCTAACATTGAAGCACAGCTCAACTGAAATCAGAGCAATAATATTTCCTGGAATTCAAAATGTGGTGATGTTACATTACACTTCTCATACACAAAGCATGGACTTAAATATTGATATGAATTTCAGTATGAAGTTTTATATTCACACTTTTGGGGTAATGGTATTTTAAAATAGAAGTATTGTGAGTGAATTTGTAAAAATAAAATCCAAAATTTAAAAATGCTGTAGTTCCTTGACAGACTTGTGTACTTTTTGAAATAAAACTGTTGGAGAAAACAGTAGTCTGTCTTTATTTTAAAGCAGCACTTGTGTATGGCTTCAGCTTTCTCTTTGTGTAATTGGAAGTGGACAAATAAATATGGCTGTCTGTAACATGCTGGCATTAATAATTCCATTTACTCCTTTTTTTCCCCACATTAATTTCTAAGGCAAATAAGACTTTTAAAACTTGGAGCTTACCTGTGGTTTTCAATTTTAGATACACAGTTGTGATCGATTTTCAAATCATTAGAGCGATCTCAACAATTATCAGTTATTCTGAAACTTCAGATTTAGATTTCACCCCTCTTTAGGTAGAACCAAAATTTCTGAAACCAATGAACTCTTGTCTTCTAAAATTCAAGCAGGCAGGCTTACAGCACTCAATAAAATGCTTGGGTTTATCTTGCCAGTTAACACACATTTCTTTTGACTCCAAATTGACTTGAGATACTCCCCACTCCCTGGCCTTGCAAACCAGCTGATTATGACCTCCTAATTTTTCCTCAGATTAATGCAGTTTCTCCAGTATCATCTTGAGCACATAATTGTAGGAACTGAGGCATGGTGTCTGTTTACATCAGTAGCATGTATTATATCATTGGAGGCCTGATTACCTTACATTTGTCCATAATATATACATCTCTCTATAGTGTAAGCATAGCTTCATCTGTTAATGTGTACCCATGCCATATTAGATGTTTGTCACTTATTTGTGTGTATATATATATATATATATAAAAATATATATATATATATATACACCTTGACTGACGTGTGCAGAACAACAAATGCAGTACTAATGGAAAAGCCTCTAGGAATTGTTTCTATTTCAAAATTAAGCTTTGTGCTTAAAAGCAAAAGAGAATGTAATAAAAATTAAGGTTCATTTTTGTCCCTGTTTATAGAGCCCTAAAGGAACCTTTCTGCATCCATTTAACATCAAGACTTAAGTTCAAGTCTTCCCTCCTTCCCTGAGGGTGGAGATTTTGTCACAGATGGCACTTGCATGTCTCAGCTGTCACTGGTCTTTTATTTGTAGATGAAATAATTGTGAATTGGATAGGCTGAGTACTTTAACCTTGTCTCTGGAAATTTTGGCCGAGCAGCTAGCACTTCCCTGAGTGTCTGAAAGAATGCAGGACACTCACCATGTAACAGTTCTACAAAAGCTTTATGGTTTGCATATTAGACATTGCCTTGGATAAAGACTCTTCAATATAGATTTATCTTGTTTGTTGGTGTTACTTTTTTTGTTTGTTTGTGTTTTGGTTTTGGTTATTTTTTTTTTTTTTTTTNTGTACTTGTGAGATTGCTTATTTCACATTTGCTTCCTCAGGTGAGGCCTCTTGGGGTCTTTCAGTTTGTGTGGTAGCACCAATAGGCAATTAATTGTTAGTCTGGTTTGGGAAACAGTACAACCGCAACTTTTCCTTGCTTTCTTCTGTCTAAAAGCTGTAAAAAAAAAAACAAACCAAAAGAGCTTGTGCAGAAAATAGCTGATAAAAGAGGAAGAGCAAGAATAGAGTGAAAAAAACTATGAATGTTGCTTGCTTTTCTGAGTCTCAGATCATTCTAAATTACTTTCACTTGTGGGATGAATATAGGCGATTGCTCAGAATGTGAAGACCTTCTGTCATCTTTATATAAAAATGATGTGGGTACTCAAGTTATGATGATTCTGTTGCCTTTTTAATTTGCTTTAGGCTTTTTGCAGAGTGGCATAGGCGTAGCTATCAGAAGAAGAGTATGAACCTTTAATTGTATAAGATAAGCACTCTTTCAGAAAAATGGCCTGGAGGATTGTCTGCAGGCCTGCCTTGTCCCTGCTTCGGACTTCCATTCAAGGTCAAGTTTCTGAAAACAGGGATCCTTTAAGAATATAATTTTTTTCATACTCTTCTAAGTCAGTGTTAATGTCAGTCTCATAAGTTGGCTTTTGAAGAGTTCACCTGCTGAGTATTGGTCAGGTTATTTTGAATATGCAAAGCATTTAGGGGCAGCAGCTGCTAGCTAAGTCCTCATTTTTAGTGCATGTTTACAGTCCTTGAACTATCCTTTGGCCAATGCTGTCTAAAAGAGAACAGGTGAAGGACAACTCTATCATATTATTTGGGAAACAAAGTTGTGCAGCTCAGGCAGGAACCTTGTATGATGCCAAGATTTCTGGATGGAGGGAGGCAAGTGGCTTTATGAAGAAGTTGAGTGTGTTGGTTACACAACTTGCTTATGTAACAGTTTTAAAATGTGGCAATATTAGAAGAGACGTTAACATCTGAACGCACATCATTTTACCTTCAGTAATCTAATTTTTATTTTGGGGAAAAAATCTCTGGAGGCACTGTGTCCACTGGGAAGTGCAGAAAGCTATGTGATGCAATGACAGTTGTCCCGCTTCTCAGGACTGGAAGCTGTGGTTGTGTGAGCTGCAGGCAGGACAAAAGTTGAGTGCTTTATCTGAAGGGTATTGGACTCTTGGAGTAATTTTCCTAATTGCAAAACAGAGAGAGGAAAGCAGCAAGTCTGATCAGCTTCTGAAGAGTTTTGTAGAAGGAATCTAAATTCTGGAGGCACAAATAAGCTGTCCAGCCTCTTGAAGCCTTTTCCTATTCTGAGTTCTAGCAGTATCATATTTAGGGATTTCTGGACAGTCTTCAGCCTTTAAAATTGCTTACATAGCCAGGATATCTTCATTACTCAAAGTGCAGAGTAGTACTCTGTCTGCCATGCAGAATTTCTGCATGTGATGTTTTGGATTTTAGTATTACTAACACCACTGTATAGAGAAACAGTCAGAAGAAGCTGCAGACTAGTCTGCTGAACACCTCAGACAGGGCTAATTGTGACAGCACAGCTTTTTGGTGCTCTAGCCACAAACGGTGCAGTGGTCACTCAGATTATATACAGTAACTTGTTCAGAACGTGATATCAAAGAATAATAGACATTAAAAGGCTATAGCAACTAATTTAGTGCCTTCAGTATAACAGCTTTCAAATATGCAGATTTTGAAAATGATGTTTGCTAAAACCAAGAAAGAACGAATATTTTTTTCTCTTGTGGCCAGTTCCTGCTGTAGAAATGAAGTAACACCTTTTCATACTTATGATTTGGCCTGTTACATCATTTGAAAGTGAAACTTTTATCACATACGAGAATCTGATTCCTCTTATTTTGTGTAACTAGGTAATACTGTACTTGTGAAAGAGTAGTCATTTCACAGTAGTTAAAGTGTGTAGCAGAGCATCTATTCTCAGTGTTTAAGGTCTCTGCAGCCATCATAGAATCATAGAATGTTAAGGTTGGAAGTGACCTCAAAGATCATCTAGTTCCAACCCCCTGCCATAGTGGGACACCTCCCACTAGTACAGGTCACTCCAGGCCTCCTCCAACCTGGCCTTGAACACCTCTAGGGAGGTTGTGGAGCACAGAAGTACCAAACATGATCAAAGATCACGTTCGGTGCTTCTGTGCTCCACAGCCTCCCTGGGCAATCTGTGCCAGTGTCTCACCAACCTCCCTGCAAAGAACTTCTTCCTAACATCCACATCTCATAGCACCTTGCTGGTCTTCTCAAAGGGTAATGTTTCTAAGAAAACGTTTGCTGAAACTGAAAACACTTCTGTTGTGCCTTAGTTAATTGCAGGAGATTAAGACAAAATTGTTACTTAAGATTTCCATTTACTTGTAGAATAGCTCGGATAAGAGGGACACCAAATACCCTTAGACCAGAAATGGTGACAACTAGTGGTAAAACAAAGCTACTGAATTAACTTGTGACTGATGAAGAAGATGACAACTCTGAGGCACAGCTGGTGGTTTGTGGAAGATGTCAAAAAGCTTATGTTGTGGCTGCTAGCACCGAACTTTTTATCCGGATAAATAAAATGCCCTTCCATGTCACTTCCAATCCTGTAACTGTCAAGACCAGAAACTTCATCCCAGCTGTAAGGGCTGTAAAATAAACAATAATGCCATGACTTTATTGTATTATATTCTTCCCTGTTTCTTGTTGGTACACAAGAAAACTTTCAGCTTACTAGAAGGACACAGCTTTAAAGAACTGTTTGGTCTTGCCCTGATTTCATCCTTGTATTCCATAATTCAATATCAAATTGCTTAGGAATTGCAATGTCTTTTTCTGTCTCACACTTTCTGTGGTTTGGGTGACCTCTTTAGGTAGCCTGTTTAATTTAATCCCTGTTTACAATGAGAAAGTTTTTCAAACAGAACTTCAAAAAGATGCTGTGGTCTCCCTTCCTATTGCCATCCCACGCAGAAAAAAAACTTATGGCTAAATGCGAGTGCTTTGTATGGGAAGGAAGGAATGAATTTTGTGTTTGGGTGTCTGCCCTCTCATGGCTAACACTTGGGCAGCTGTGACACTTGGGCATCCCTTTCTGCTGCTAAACATGACCCTATGGCTCTGCAACACATTGCAGTGACTTGCTAACAAATGCTACATTCTCCAGCATTTCCTATTAATACTTAATTAGGAAAATAATTTAAGTAAGGAAATGGTTATTGTGGTCTGCGTCAGTTAAGACATTTTTCTGTATAAACTGACAAAAAGCTGTGAACTACAGGATTATTGAAGGAAATGCACAGCTGAGGTATGAATGTAGTTTCTGACAAGTTTTAACAGTTGTAATGAGAAACATGATATTGTCTTTACACACACTGGGTTTTTTGGGTTTTTTTTTGGGGCTGGAAGTACATCTCCATCCCTTCTGTTAGCTAAAAGTCTAATCAAAGCCAGATTGACGTGCATGAGTCAGAGCTTAAGAGTTAGACATTGAAATGTCTGCTTCCTTCAGATTAAAGTTAAGGTCACCGATGATGTTTCTTCATTTGCAGCTCGTTCAAGAAAAAACAAAAAACAAAATCAACTTCCTCAGACACATCGTAGTTGTATCTTTTGGTTTTCTTTTCAGAATGGGGCAAGGAAAATAGATTATTGTACAGATAACTTGGAAGTTCTGATCATGATAGACTTGCACATTTCAAAGGCATCAAAGTTCTAAATACAATGTTTTAAAAAATCTAGAAGTATTTTAGATGTATTATTTAAACACAATACCTGGATATCACTGATTCTTAAAAATTTTTTTGTATAATTTTTAAAAATAGTGCATGAACTGTGAGGGCAGGCAGAAATCCTGCACAGCCTACAAAAATCCTTTATTCCTGGATGAAAGAGCTGGGAGGAGTGTTGGAGCCTATTATGCGCAACGGTCCTTTTTGTTGCCTGGATTAGCAGAATTTCTGTGCCCCTGCTGTTACCTGGGCAAGCTAGGATTTTAAGCAGCACTTTCAGTGGGGTATCCAACTGACAGCGAAAATTGGGGCATTATGTTCCATATGTGAATTTTATTATGACAGCATCCTGTGTCTGTGTGCACTGTATTAACTAGTTAGCTTGCTGCTGGAGAAAAATTGCCACACGTGCAAGGAAGCTTAGGGCTTCCTTAATGTTTGACATGGCTAATGGAAACTCACTCACCTGCAATTAGAGCAGTAACAAAATAATCCCAGGGCAAGGGAGTCTGCTTAAGTGGAGGGTAAGGGCTGACATCCTGGCTCTGCCATGAGTTGTGGGGTTTTGGTTTTCTCTATGTGTTAGCATCTCATCCCTTGGCTTCCACACCTGCGGGAATGCCAATCGTTTTTTGGACGTTAAGGAGTTTCAGCACTAGAGTTTTAAAGCTGTCCTTGCTGGGTCTTAGCACCAGCTACCCAGATAGTGCTTATTTTCACAATCTCATAAAATACAAAGATACATTTATTTAAAGATAGTTATCTTTGTCAGAACACTGTGTTTGTCTCTCGGCCCTGCCACTTGCCGTTGCTATAATTCCATCTTACAACAGTCACTCTTCCAGTACTTCAGGTGCTACCTTGGTAGTTCAAGTTATAAGTAAAAAATAATAGTAGAGCATATCTCATTTAGGCAGCTTCTTCAGAGTCTTGCAATGCATTCTCTCTTGAGGTATTTTCAGAAATGTCAGTTTGGATGCAGATAAATTCTCCTTCCACTCAACAGCATGTAGGATAGAGTACTCATCTAGACTGGATTCCCTCATCACTTGGCTGAATCACTTGACACTCCCTCACCACCCTTTTCCCTGCTGCTCACTTACTAGTAGTGTGTTAGAAGGCCTTTGTGGGGTAAGGTAGTTCATCCTATTTAATTTGGAATTAGAGAATCAGCATGTGTCAAGTACTTTCACTTCATTGTTAACTGCCATTAAAGGTATCTAGCAGTGCATACTTAATGCTGTTAGGCTGAGATACATGAAGACAGACATAAAGTTCCTTCATGTTGCATTGGCCCTCTCAGCAGCAAATCACTCTGTGTGTTTTGGCTTTTTATATAGCTTTGCTTACAGTGGTGGCTGACTCCTGTTTCTACTAGGCAGTTTTTCCCTTACCCAAGTGTACTCTGTTGCTATTGAACATGCTTTTGTGAAGGGTCATTCCTTTAACTGATCTTTTATAGTTTTTTGTTCCTAACCAGTTTCACTCTTTGTTTACTCATTAGGCACTTTAGACTAAATAAACCACATATTGTATTTTAGACTGCCTTCTGTTTTTCCAGCTTAAACATAATAGGTTATGATTGCAAGTACCTGGGCAAACAGCAGTTTCTCAGTAAATGATGTTTTCCTTTGCAAAACCCAGAAGAATTACTGCATCTTGTTTTGTAAGTTGCAACACTGGTGGGTGGATTTTTTTTTTTTTAATGCTATACTGTGGCTGCATGAGTAACTTGTAGCTGCATGCTATAGTTCACTTGCCAGACTTTTTTTGTGCCTTTTGTTTTTTGGTTTTTGGTTTTTGTGTGTGTGTGTGTGTGTGTATTTACTTGGATGTGAAGGAAAGAAGAAAATCAAGACTGAAAGTATCAGGACAATGCATGCAAAGGAGAACAGATTACATTATATTTGTTCCCCTTTGCTCTTTTAGCTCATTTAAAAAAAAACAAACAACTTCTGCTTTTACAAATGGCTGGGGATCCAAAGCTCTCACCCCATTCCAGCTTGTCTCTGTGTGTCATGTGGCAGATCTTTTTCTTCATAAGTAGGTGCTGTTAATTGTGTCTTGAGTTATTCATGAAAGAAAGTAGGGAAGATGTGCTTGATGGAGAGCTGTTGTTACATGAGTTCCTACTTGCCTGCCTGCTTTATTTCTGAGAAGCTGAATTTGTAAATGTTTTGGCTTGTAAGAGCTCTGTTTCTTCAGGCTTTTGCAAAAGTGTGGGCTAGGATGAACTGTGTGGGGAGCAGCTTAATCTTCAGTTAGAAAGTGTATCTTTATTAATTATTAAATAGTTGTTTGTGAGCTATTGGTGCCGAAGGTGGGAAATAGAAGCACTGTGTTAGCTGTGGGGCAAAGACAGGATTCACAGACAGAAGGGATACTTCTCACCTCAGTGTTTAGTTGCAATCAATATGCCTCTTAATATTCCTTAGAAGAATTCATATATAAACAGTAGCCAGAATAAAGTTGTAAACCAAATTCTCATGCTAGATAACAGCTTTAAATAGAAGGTAAATGTGATGATTTAATGGCGAGGAGTGCTTGGTACTGATTTGACTTCTGCTTCTAAGCAAGGTTTTGTAAATGTACTCCATGATTTTTACTGTCATATGCAACTGACAGGTTTTATTGGATGTGTAACTCTAATTGCAGTGTGACACTTTGCAAGGAAGAAAGTAAGATGTTACAGAGGTAGGCCGAGTCAGTTTTTTTAATTACTGCTCTTATGGAGAAACTCTTGTGACATTGAGGCACATTCTAATAATCTGTGAGGTCTGGTGTAATAATACAAAAGCCTGTAATAAGCTGAAATGGTGAGGTAAGAAAATGAAATGTTTCCAGTAAATGCAATATATCCATTACACATTTGTGGATTATTAATTAGGAAGAGTTGGGTTTTTTTGTTAGAATATCATGTTTGGAAAATTAATGTTAGCAATTGCTGGCAGTGTTTGTTAGAATATCATGTTTGGAAAATTAATGTTAGCGATTGCTGGCAGTGTTTGTTAGAATATCATGTTTGGAAAATTAATGTTAGCGATTGCTGGCAGTGTTTGTTAGAGTATCATGTTTGGAAAATTAATGTTAGTGATTGCTGGCAGTGTTTGAGCACAGACAGCATATAGAAAAGGCATTTTTGCAGCGTGGAGTGGTAGCAAAAATGCTTTAGTTACCATTTTTCTTACAGTATCACACTTGGAATATTAAGGAAAAGGATACAGAGCAGATTACAAACTGTAATTAGAACAAATAATTACTTTTTAGTCTTTGCATAAAAGTGTATCGTACAGGACAAGTCAACAAAGATACTTAAGGGACTAGAAGTGATGAAACACCAAGTCTGCAAACTGTAATGAGACACTGGATTCTTAGAGAAAACATGGTTCTTTGATAAATCTTGTTACTGGTAGGAAACTGAGGAGAATGGCAGCTAGGCAGACTTTGACAGATACATACAGCATTTATGGCAGTAAGTTTGTGCTGCAAAATCTGCAAGAATTTTCAAATGACCTAAATGAGGCTACTGAAAACTTGATATTAAGTTAAACTTGCAGTCATTTAAAGTCTGCTGATTGATGAAGTGAATTTGCTACACCACTGCACTGTTTCTCTGCAGGACACGGATCTAAATTCTAATCTGAATGACGGTAACTTGGGTGGTGATCGGAGTCGTGCATTTAATTACTATGTGTTGGCAGTATCTAGACTTTTGTTAATATAGATTGTTGATATTCTTTCTTTTTGTAGTATGACATCGCACACAAGATTGGTGACATAACAGTGGTATAAACGTGAAGAAACGAATCATTTTTTGCATGCCTTTGAAGTGTGGTGAAACTCAAGTTCATTATGAAATGAAGTGCTGTTTTTTTTTTACTTGACCTCACTTTAGATTCAAGATTCTTAAGTAGGCTGTGTTCAGTTTTGTAAGTACCAAGTATTTTCTTTTACATATCTTTAAAGTGAAGTTTGCAGAGTGACTGCCAAGATTTTTTCTTTTTGCTGCTTCTGTATTTTGAAAAGTGTAGACAATCACTTCTCTCTGCCCCTTCACCATGGAGATCCAAAAGGTTCTGAAGTTAACAAAATCAACTCAGGTAGTAGAAATATGTAGCCTTAAGCAGTGGGATGTTGGAAGAAATCGTAATCTGAAATGGAGTAGGTTTGAGGTTTTTTCTGATTTGATCAGAAGTGTTTATTGAGTGCTGTAGCAATACCAATGAGGTCTTAAAACCTGTGTGTGAAATGCACTGTATTTTAAGATTATATATATTTTATAACACTTAATAAAATGTACTTGAACTTTACAGTTAACACATGCCTCAGCATAATCTGTTAATGCAAATGTTGTGGCAATTCATGTCTGTACACTGCCTCATTCTTTCTGCTACCCAATTTACCCTACAGGAGACCAGAGGAGAGGAAAGCACACTCTTTAAACCAGGCTAGTTACAGAGGCCTGATTGTCTCCTGTGGTGTGGAGACTTAAGGTATTGATTTCATAATGAAAATATTTACCTACCTAACCATGTAAGGGTGAGACCACTGTAGCCTGATCCCAGTGAATGGGAACTTAGTAATTAATTTTTGTGTCTGAGGCTCTGCTAGCACTAAGGCTTTTCTGATAACTTGTTATCTGTTAAAGGCCATGTAAATCAGAGCACAGTGAAGGACAGTGCAGCATTTAGGCAGTAACAGTGAGCATACACAAACTTAAACTTGCCTTTGATCAACAACATCATTCTGTGCTCTTGAGAAATAATGGATGTATGGTCCTGTGCAGGGGTTTTTTTGCTATTGTAAATATGTAGATGTGAACTTAAATGTTAATCCAGTGATACCTGTTAATCTGTGGTCTGAAGGTGACCATATAATCCATTGGGGAAACTGGTGGTTATAATGCTGACTAAAAGAATGTTGCTTATTAAATTACTTTTGCTTCTGTTTTAGAGAGGAGCACAGCTAATTCGAGAAGAAACTCAGATGCTTCTCACCAAAAGTTACCTGTAATTGGTTTTGTAACTCCAGATGGGGGGGGGGGAAGTGAAATCATCTAAGAAAATAATTTCTCGATGAGAAAAATCAGAGCAAGGAGGATTTCTACATGTTGCAGGCTTAAGTAGATAGTTAAAAAAAAAATCCAAGTCTAATTTAAAGTTCAATGTTATAATTACAGAATAGATACTTTGCCTTTAAGAAGAACTTGTTTTTATGCCAAAACATTACATTCCTCAATCTCTCCTTAGACTCTGTGATGTCTAAACTTGTCTGAGTGAATCTTGCAAGTAATTAATCAGGGTAAAAGTGATATGAGTATGAAAGTTTCCTGGTCAAGAAGTGGTAACTGCCTGTGTAGCATATCACCTCTAAGCTGGCCATTTGTGGATCACACTGGAGCAAAAACAATACCTTCTCTCTGCAAGATGAAGAACTATCTTTTTAATTCCTTAGTGATCAACCTTATCTAAGTGTCTGATTCATAGAATCACAGAATGGTAAGGTTGGAAGGGACCTCAAGGATCATCTAGTTCCAACCTGCCTTAGGCAGGGACACCTCCCACTAGTACAGGTTACTCAAGGCCTCCTCCAACCTGGCCTTGAACACCTCCAGGGAGGGAGCAGCCACAACCTCCCTGGGCAACCTGTGCCAGTGCCTCACCACCCTCGGTGGAAAGAACTTCCTCCTGACATCCAGTCTAAGTCTTCCCTCTGCCAGTTTAAACCCCTTGCCCCTTGTCCTGTCATTGCAGGACCTTGTCAATAGTCCCTCCCCAGCCTTCCTGTAGGCCCCCTTCAGATACCAGAAGGCTACTATCAGGTCTCCTCAAAGCCTTTTCCAGGCTGCAGAGCCCCAATTCTCTCAGCCTGTCCTCATAGCAGAGCTGCTGCAGCCCTCTGAGCATCTTCATGGCCTCCTCTGGATCTGCTCCAACACTTCCATGTCCTTCCTGTGCTGAGGGCTCCAGAACTGCACACAGTACTCCTGGTGTCTTAGAAAGGGAGGAGTTAGTATGCAAACTTATAGTTCTGTTTAAATAATGAATTTTGTAAAAGAACTCTGTTTTTTTTTTTCAGAAAAAGCTGCAAAACCAACACATGTTCTTGAAACAAGAAGTGAAACAATTTTTATACTTCCATTCCTATCGAAAGTAACTTTTCATGTATACATGGTTTAAGTAAATAAGTATTATGTAACAAATGCTGTTATTGAAGGGAAATACGTGTTCATTTTGCAAAGCAATCTGTATTTAGTTTTCCTTCAAGAAACTAGTAACTGCATAGATATTTTCTTACCTGTTTAATAAGTTACTTGGTTAATCTACATGTCCTTACCAGGTGTCCAGATATCAATACTCAGCCTTCTGAAAGGTGCTATCTTTTGGGTGTTTAGTCCAGAAGTCTACCCCACTGTGGTCACCAAGTAGTTGATGTTAACTTTCTGTTGCTGTGGCATAAACAGAGTATAAGTTTGAAAGCTTGACTGGTGATACACAGAAAGTCTGAAGATGGATCCTGACTCGGTCTATGTTCTGCCACATTTCTCAGGCTTGGAAGATAACAATGGAACCTGTGTATGTTATTGTGATCAGGTTAAGGAATCACTGTAGATGTCATGCATTTTTACCTGGTTTTCAACCATATATCTTTTGTATCTGAAAGAGCAATTTGGTCATGGCATGGTCAGTGGGAGGAAAAGACCATGTCTCTGGTGCCAACACCATGAAATGAGTAGTAGTAGTAGTAGTAGTGCATTTCATTTGCATTAACTTCTTACCAGGGCTTGCTTTTTTTTCCACACAAAAGTTGGAGCAGGAGCTTGTTTGATAACTGCACTCTCGTCCACACCCAAAGCTATCTTGTCTCATATTTTGTATGCAGGCAAACTGGCCTGGACCTGGGGAATCAGACAATGCTGAAATGTCCTCTACGCTTGGTAGCCTTCATCTTTGCTGTAGAATGGATAAACTGACTTGCAGTGCTTTCCCATCATCATTGGGAATTGTTAGATGGAACTGATACATTTTAGTCCATTCAGTTCAAACCACTTAAGTTTAATTTCTCCAAAAACCATTATAATTACAGATATCTGAAGAGTAGCACTGCACTTGTCCATTCTTATGCTTCCAGCATCATCTTTGTGATTACCATGCCTTGCAGTCGTGTAGACCTTAAAGTTTGATGTAGGCTTTGGAAAATACGTGTTGCAAGCTGTAGTGAAGGTTGGTTACATGGGTTCAGACTCTGTTAGTGGTGTCTTGCCTGCTGCCAAGAGTTTAGGGCAAGCCAGGTAGTTCACTAGGTGAACTTACCCATTGTGTAAAGGCTGATTCAGCTTCAAACTTTTCTCTAGAGGCAACGGGACTTGCAGCACGCTCAGAAATGGGAGACATTGTGCTAGTGCAAGGCAATCTCACATTACTACAGCTATAATCGTTCTTGAACTTATATAATTAAGTGTTTACACAAAATGAAGAACCACTGGCATGTACATTTTGAACCAGCATGCTACAGAAAGATTTGGCCCAGCCAAACTGGAAAAGCATGGACTTGATGGATGGACCACTCGCTGGATAAGGAATTGGCTGGATGGTCGAACCCAGAGAGTGGCGATCAACGGCACAATGTCCACCTGGAGACCAGTGACAAGTGGTGTCCCTCAGGGGTCAGTGCTGGCACCAGTGCTGTTTAACATCTTTGTCAGTGACATGGACAGAGGAATGGAGTGCACCCTCAGCAAGTTTGCAGATGACACCAAGCTGTGTGGCACAGTTGACTTGCTAGAGGGCAGGGATGCCATCCAGAGGGACCTGGACAGGCTGGAGAGTTGGGCCCAGGCCAACCTGATGAAATTCAATAAGGCCAAGTGTAAGGTCCTGCACCTAGGTAGGCACAATCCCAAGCACAAATACAGGCTGGGTGGTGAATGGCTGGAGAGCAGCCCTGAGGAAAAGGACCTTGGAGTCTGGGTTGATGAAAAGCTCAACATGAGCCTGCAGTGTGCACATGCA
>VWZE01015937.1:144682-212117 GCA_013396675.1 Eubucco bourcierii
GGTGTCAATCAGCACCCCCAGATCCCTTTCTGTTTGGCTGCTCCCCAGCCACTCCGACTCCAGTCTGTAGCTCTGCATGGGGTTGTTGTGGCCAAAGTGCAGCACCCGTCACTTGGATTTCTTGAATGCCATCCCCTTGGACTCTACCCATCTGTCCAGGCAGTCGAGGTCCCACTGCAGAGCCCTTCTACCCTTCAACCCAGCAACATCAGCTCCCAGTTTGGTGTCATCTGCAAATTTGCTGATTATTATTTACATTTTGGCTTTTTATCCCTCTCAGCAAACCAATGAATGATACAGAGTTCATCATTATTTTCTTTTCACAACCAATGATTTAATTTCTCTCATTAAAATATTCCAATTAACCTCAAACCAGCACACCTCCACGAAAGCTTGTTTATGGCTCTCATTTCAGTTGCCACTGGCCAAGTAACCTCACTAGAGAGGTCCTTTCTTCCAGTCTACTGCAAGTCCCTCACTAGAGCTAGTATATAGCACCAAAGGAAAAGCATGGCAAATCACCTTCATCATTGCATCATCTCCCTGTGCATAGTTGCTGCATGGGAGAGAGACTCCTAAGTCTCTTAGCATCTGCCTCTGCTCCTCCTGCTGGCCACTTTCCTTCCTTTCTCTCTTTTTTTGGTTTTGGTCTTTTTTTGTGGGTTTTTTTTTTTTGTTTGTTTGGTTTTGTTGGGGTTTTTTTGTTGTTGTTGATTGGTTGGTTGGGTTTTTTTTGAGGTTGTTTTTGTTGTTGTTGTTTTGGGGTTTCGTTTTGGTTTGTTTTTTTCCCTTTACTGCTTCACTAGAGTCAGCATACACTGAGTTATAGATTCTGCTAACAAAGCTCTGTGCCTCTAAACCTGACTGTGTGCTGGTTTGAGGCTAATTAGAATATTTTAATAGAGAAAATTACACTCTAGGCTGTGAAAGGAAAACATCATGATGTCTACTTCACTCATACACTTGCTGGAGAATTGTTTGGGAACACTAACCAAAACAATAGATAAGTCAGTCTCTCTCTGGCGCTTGCTTGGAGCAGGNGTAAATAGAGCTTCATCATTTAACTTCCAGCCGACTGAGTGCTAGTCTGGGTCATTTTACAAAGTGTGGGGGGGTGGGGAACTCCCAAACCTTCACAGGCTGGCAAGTACTTATTTAATTTGTTTTTGATTTCTGTTGAGACACAACTTGTGGATTGGGTAGGCATTGAATCAAAGGGAGGTGGAGCTAGAGAAGCACAGCCTGTTTTGCTGAGCCCTTTTATTTTATTTGTTTGATATAATTTAAGTAGAATTGAAAAACAAAGCCAAACCCAAAATAATTGTTACTGACACAACAAGATGTAGCTAAGAATGATGATCATATCTTCATCGAAAGCAATATGAAGTGTGTGCTGTATTTGGCTCTGGAAATCTGCGTTGATCAGATTCTCAAGTCTAACCTGAGTGCATTAGGAAAGCATCAGTTTCAGTCAGTTTCACTGCACAAGTGGCTAAGCTTGCCATAGGAAGTTGGTTTGCATTTGCTTATATGTATTTGAATATGCTATTCTATGGAAGTAACTCTGAGGAATATCCATTGCCTCTTCAGTGTATTGTGGCAGACACAGATGAGAGAAATATGGCTAACAGCCTCTTGCCAATATTCTGTTCTGCTAGGTATTTCATAGAACCGTTTAAGAAATCTGACAGGCTTTGTAAAATTAGCCTCAGGCTAATGAGTTCTGTCTATGTTTTTTAAATAACTGTTAATATCCATGCTGTACATCATCCAGAAAGTCAAGTAGGGGCTGACACCCTGTGTGTTCACTAGATACAGCATTGTATGTTCACTAGATACAGCAAAGTATCGTAGGCAGGAATGAAAGAATTTCTGAAATCTGAAAATATTTCTGTGCTTTTATCTCCTCTGAACTACTGTAATTCTGTAATTCTGATTTCTTCTATGGACTTACTTAGTGTTAACTGCATCTGTGTAACTGAAGAGAAAAAAGCATGTGTCAAAACTTTCTTAATGATTTCTTTTGATTTTATACATTCTTGATTATAAAATGGTACATGAAATTCTGAAGAAAGTGCTAGATTCTGCAGTCTAATTTTATCTCATGATCTTTGATTTTTTTTTCCACTTTATCTGCTGGAGTTACAGTTTGTTGAGGGGAACAGAGTCATAGAATGGTAGGTGTTTAAAGGGACCTCCAGAGATCACTGAGTCAACCCTGCTCTGCAAAAGCAGAATCACCCAGTGCTGGCCTCACAGATATACATCCAGATTGGTCTCAAAAGTATCTAGAGAAGGAGATTCCACAACCTCTCTGGGCAGCCTGTTCCAACGCTCCATCATCTTAAAGTAAAAAAGTTTTTCCTCATGTTGAGGTGGAATTTTCCTGTTTGCACCTGTTGCCCCTCATCCTATCAGGGGACGCCACTGAAAAGAGACTGGCCTCCTCTTCTTTACACCTACCCTTGAGATATTTTTAGACATTAATTCCCTCTCAGTCTTCTCCAGGCTAAACAGCCCCAGGTCTCTCAGCCCTTTCTCATAAAGGAGATGTTCCAATCCTTTAGTCTTCCTGGTAGCCCTCCATTAGACTGTCTTGTATCTCCTTGTCCCTCTTGAACCAAGGAACCCAGAACCGGACACAATATTTTAGATATGGGCCTCACTAGGGCAGAGTAGAAGAGGAGAAGAACCTCCCAAGTGTAAAAAAAAATAAAAATTAAAAGGCCAAAAAACACCCAAACCAAACAAAACCCAACAAACCCACACATATGCACATCTACAATGTTGTTGCCCTTTATGATGTAGTTGATAAATAGGAATGTAGTGAAACAGAAATCTACTAAGGTTCTCCTTTCAGCTACTAATTTGGTTAAAATGCTAAAGATACTTATCCCTGGTAAATGTACAATTGCAACTCCTATGGTCGTTTTGAGTCTAAATGGTCAGACCCAGACTGTTCTCATTGTGTTAGACATTACAGGCAAACAGTAAGTAACATCCGCTACCCTTGTAGTCTAAACAGTAAAGGCTACCCAAAAAAAAAAAAAGGAGATGAAGGGGGGGGCAGATGCTTGTCTGTATTTTATGTAGGGGAAATCAAGTCAGAGATTGGTTGAGTGAGATGCCACAGATCAAAAAGGTGCCCTGTCACTAAAAGATAGAAGAATCAAACAGTTTTTCCTATATCAAAATCTGATGTATTCACCAGGTCAGCATTCTTCCAACAGGTATACCTAGATGTTAGCTGACATGGCTGACAAAATTGTGAGCCCTTAGGTAAAAGGTGGGAACTGGAAGCTGGAGGATAGGATTATGGAAAAGCTAAAAGCAAAGCTTTCAACCTATGAACTTCCCTTTCATATATATTTGAGGTATGACCACCAAAATAAGATCTATTTTATAGGTTTATTTCTAGTACAATACTTTATAAAAATGTGTGGGTCTTTTTTTTTTTTTTTTTTTCTCCCAGTTTTCATTAGCCATTGGAATGACAGTATTGCCTCTCAGTTTCCAGAGGTCAAAGGATAGGCAGTGAAAACTAAAGTAATCTGCCACTTTGGAATAATTTGCAGCAGCAGGCATTCCCACTGCAAATCAGATGGAGAATCAGTGATGTCAAAAGAGGATTACTTTGGATTAGTTGTCCAGTGAAGCAGGCACTTTGTATAATGTAGCAGGCAGCTCCAATGTGAGCCAGTTCATCACTTGCTTTGTGAGTGGGTTTGGGGTTTTTTTGGTTGTTTTTTTTTTTTTTGGGGGGGGGGGGGGCTTTTTTTTTTTTTTTTTTNNNNGGGGGGGGGGCTGCCTTTTTGTTTTATTGTTTTTTGTTGTTGTTTTGGTGGGGTTTTTTTATTAAAACAAAAAACTCCACCAAATTTGGAAAATGGAGTTTCATACACTAATTAGCAGTATTTTGACAGTGTTTGTGTCTAGAAGACAGGTTATGTGGTGTACTGCTAAGCACCTGAAAATTAATGGCCATGCTTTCAGGAGAGGGAGGAGATATGGTAGGATGCAACCTAAGCTGCATTTTGGGTGACAGCAGTTGTATGTAGGCTTAAATGCTGCTTTGAAGGTTCTGATCTATTACAGCTTAGAGGGACAGGGAGAAGACAACACTGTCCAACCAAGGTTCAGTCTCATTGATTCTCTAGTTTGAGTCTTTCATATTTAAGTGATGTTTAAAGAAGAGCCTTATTACCATTTTACTGATAATGTATGTTACCAACTTAATCTACCTTTCAGTTTAGTAGGAGTGTGATGATGTGAGTAACAGGGTAATCAGAAACACCATCTATTCATGTATAAACTGCTATGTGCTGTGTCTGAAGTTCAATGTTTTATTCGGTCATGCTTGTATCTGTGAGGTCTTTATTTTACACACCGAATCAGTGTGCTGCCACCCTGTTGATGTAGGTTCTGACCATTTATTAATAGACATAAAGCCATTATTTGCTGCATTTCCTAACTCAGAAAGTTGGCTTGCTGGCTTAAGAAACACCACCTATCCAGAACCAGTCTTTAGCAATGCTGTAAATGGCTGGGAAGAGAAGCAAAAGACATGGACTCACTAAAAAGAGAGAAGTTGTACATATTCTAAGTATGAAGTTCATCTGTTTCATTTTGCAAATGTGCTAGTTTGAGGCTATTTGGAATATTTTAATGGAGAAAATGGCTCCATTTAGGCTGAGAAAGGAAAACAATGATGATGTCCACTTATAGGCTTGCTGAGATGTTTAAGAATAAGAATACAAATATAGATAAGACACCTGGGCTTGGAGACACTCTCAGGCTGTCTAGCTTCTGGCTTTCTCCTCTCTGCCGAGTAACCTCACTAACCACTTTTCTTCTAACCCCCTCTGGCCGATCCTCCAAACTCACCTTGTGTGTAAGGCAAACCTCGGGGTAAGGTATAGGGGTGGGGAGAAGGTGGAAGGGTGGTTGGGAGCCCCTCCTGGGGTCTCTGATTTCTGGGAGGGGAGTTGTGTTGCTGTATTACCTTTAACTTGTCTATGTCTGTAAACATTTCTGTATATTGTGTATATATCTGCTTGTATATTGTGCTGAGCTGTAAATAGAGCTTCAGTCCTTAACCTCCAGCTGGCTGATTCTAGTCTGGGTGATCTTACAAAGTGTGGGAGGGCAGGGAACTCCCAAACCATCACAGCAAGGAAGACAATTTTTGAAGGAAAGCTCAGGTTTTCTGGGCAGTATAAAATCCCTGGGGAAGAAGAGTAGAAATAGTCATCTGTTATTGTGATGTTGGAACTAAACATGTGCTGAAGCTCTAGATCCACGCAGCTTTACATTAAGGCCAGTCCAGGTCCAGCAGCACTATTGTTTCCTCTGTTTAGATAGTAACAGCTTCACATCATGGTCCTGGCTGTAGCCTTCCCCTCAGTGAGCTGGGAGAGGTGCACACAGGCAAAAACTTCAGGATTCACCAGTGAACAGTGAATTCACAGCATTATTTCTGTGCTTAGAGCAAGCCTGAACAAGAACTAGGAAGCTTAATCCTTGTTGCAGGTAAGGTCATGCAGTTGCTACTTATTCCATCCCAAACTCGTCACTGTTAGAGGTTTCCTCTGTTGTATCATCAGCTTGATCTCTCCTTTGGACTCTGCAGAAGGCTAAAAGTAAGCAAGAGGAAGTCCTGAATCACTCTTGAAGCTTATTTTGAAGCGGGCAAAAGGGTTGTTTCCCTGGTGCCTGCTGTCCTAGGTGAGACAGCACTTTCAGCAGTGAACAAAGTAATATGAAAAGTGGCAGGGAGACTTACACCTCTAAACTGCTGGGATGGAATGAGGTCAAGTGTGGCAAAATGCATTACATCAACTGGAGAAATCAGGGTTTTGCAGGCTCTGCCGATACATTGTACACTGCCTGTTCACAATCTCCACTGAAATCCTCTGTATCCACCAGGGCTGTGGCAAAGGTGTTGGGATATGTTTCTGCAATAGGCAGTGTAAATGTTAATTGGCTTATACGTATATTTGTGATGCAGCTCTTTGTGTTCTCATTCATCTACAGCCTGCTGCTACTTTGAGCCAGCAGTGTGCCCAGGTGGCCAAGAAGGCCAATGGCATCCTGGCCTGCATCAGCAATAGTGTGGCCAGCAGGAGCAGGGAGCTCATTCTCCCTCTGTACTCTGCACTGCTTAGGCCACACCTTGAGTCCTGTGTCCAGTTCTGGGCCCCTCAATTTAAGAAGGACACTGAGGTGCTTGAGCGTGTGCAGAGAAGGGCAACGAGGCTGGTGAGAGGCCTCGAGCACAGCCCTATGGAGAGAGGCTGAGGGAGCTGGGATTGGTTAGCCTGGAGAAGAGGAGGCTCAGGGGAGACCTTATTGCTGCCTACAACTACCTGAAGGGTGGTTGTAGCCAGGAGGAGGTTGCTTTCTTCTCTCAGGCAAGCAGCACCAGAACAAGAGGACACAGGCTCAAGCTGCACCAGGGGAAGTTAGGCTTGAGGTGAGGAGAAAGTTCTTCCCTGAGAGAGTCATTGGCTACTGGAATGGGCTGCCCAGGGAGGTGGTGGAGTCACTGTCCCTGGAGGTGTTCAAGGCAGGTTTGGACATGGCACTTGGTGCCATGGTCTAGTCTTGAGGTCTGTGGTATCGGGTTGGACTTGATGATCTTTGAGGTCTCTTCCAACCTTGGTGATACTGTGATACTAAAACATGACACTCATCTTCTCCCATAAAGGTAATATCTGAATCTGTATTTTTAATACAAGTAATAGTTATTCAAAGGCCTGGAAATGTGGGCTTGCAAGAACTGATTGAAGGACTACGAGGTAGGACTCAAGCTCCTTGGTTGCTATAGGAGTGATGTAGACCTACCTTTGTTCAGAATACATTGCTATTAAACATTAGTGAAACACTTTAGATGGATTTTAAGTAAGAACTGAAAAGTTTTCTTCCTGTGAACAGATTGGGAACCTGTAGATGTCTGCATGACAGAGATGACACCAGCTTCTTAACAAAATGTATTTGCTTCTCTTAAAATTCCTTCCTGACAAGGTGCTAAAGGCACCCTTGACAAGTGCAATTATTTGTTATCATAATGATGACAAAATCACAGAATGGTAGGGTTTGGAAGGGACCTCTAGTGATCATCTAGTCCAACCCTCCCCTGCCAAGGTGGGATCACCTAGGGCAGGTTGCATAAGAATGTGTCCAGGCAGCCATGTGTCCACAGCCTCTCCAGGCAGCCTGTTTCAGTGCTCTGTCACCCTCTCAATAAAGTCTTTTTTTAACTCGTGTTGGGGCAGAACTTCCTATGCAAATAGATTTGATAATAAAATCTTCCTTACAAAACCATTCCAAACTGCATGTGCACCAGTATAGCCATGTACCTGAGCACGTATTTGATTTGTACCTATGAAGGGGTTTGCTGAAATCATCATGTCTGAAGTTCTGCACGTGATTTTACCAAGCACACATTCACTACACAAACAGTAAAAATCAAATCTATGGAAAACATTTGAGCATTATCCAATTGCACTGGACTCCAGCCTCTCTCATCTCTCTTAGATAAACACATACCAAAATGTACAAATAGTATGATAAAATGAGAAGGCAATTCTATGAAATCCAACATTCACATGATAAGATGAATGACAAACCTATAGTGACTAAACCCCTAATAAGGAGACAGCCACAGTGTGCCTATTTGTGGCAGTAGATTTTTTGCAGTGCTCAGAGATAACTGGGCTGTAGTTGACAGACAAGTAAAAATTTTGTACATGTAAAAAACCAACACAGTCTATGGCTTAGCTTTTGCAGTTCCTGATGTAATGGGTTTTTTATCTTTTAGCCTAGAGGGGTTTTTGTTCATTATTGTTGTTGTGTTTTGGTGTGTGGGGGGTTGGTTGGTTGGTTGTTGTTTGGGTTTTCTGGGTGGCTTTTTTTGTTTAGTTTTTGTTTGGGTTGTTTTTAGTTTTTTTGGTTGTTGTTTGGGTTTATTGGTGTGGGGTTTGGGTTTTTTTGTTTGTTTGTTTGTTTGTTTGAGTTTTTGTGGGTTTTGGGTTTTTTGTTTGTTTGTTTTTGGGGGTTTTTTTTTGTGGGCTGTTTTTTTTTTGTGTGTGTAGAACATATTCCCCAAAGGAAGGTGCATAATGATAATATGTGAAAGGATAGAAAGGCATCCTGTCTTGCACATTATTACTAGCTTCAGCAACACTATCTTTACATAAACGTACATCTCCTGCTCATATGAACTGAACTCACAGAAAATAATACAAATTATGACTTTCTCTGTCCCATGAAAGGATAGAAAGGCATCCTGTCTTGCACATTATTACTAGCTTCAGCAACACTATCTTTACATAAACGTACATCTCCTGCTCATATGAACTGAACTCACAGAAAATAATACAAATTATGACTTTCTCTGTCCCATGAAAGGATAGAAAGGCATCCTGTCTTGCACATTATTACTAGCTTCAGAAACACTATCCTCACATAAACGTAAATCTTCTGCTCATGTGAACTGAACTCACAGAAAATAAAACAAATTATGACTTTCTCTGTCCCACTTCTTTCCTAGGGTATTAACTTCTTGTGTTTTCACGTTGCAATTGGCAAATGAAATTAGAATGATAGCTGCTCGGAAGACAAGTGATATGTATAGAAATTGGATTTGAACGTAAGCTTGTGTTCTGCTCCAAGCGTCCTCTTGTGGCCGAAAATGTGGCAATCTTGTGTTTTGCTATAGTAACAAAATTGCAAGAATAAGTAAATCAACAAAACTCAGGTAGTTTCTGTTTCCTGAGCTCCTGAATGTCTTTGGGTTTTATGATACTTGTGAAACATTTATAATTGTCAATATCTAGGAATCGTAGAATTGTTTAGGTTGGAAAAGACATCAAGTCCAACCATCAACCTAACACCACCACAGCCATTAAACCATGACCTGAAGTGCCATGTATGCACAAGTCCATCAGCTCCCCAGGCAACCTGCTCCAAAGCCTGACCACAACTTCAGTAATGATTTTTTTCCTAATATCCAGCCTAATACCCACACCTCGGCAGCATAATTTGAGTCCATTTCCTTTTGTCCTATTGCTAGGTATTGAGGAAAAGAGATCGACACTCCCCCGCCCCTGATATCCCTTCAGGTGGTTACAGAGGGCAATAAGGTCTCTCAGCCCGCCCTTCCTCAGACTAAACAATGAGGACTTTTCTGACATCAGAACTTTACATCTGGTTTCCAGTTCACCATCTATACGCTATCATATCCCAAGTGTATCACAGTATCACAGTATCGCAAGGGTTGGAAGAGACCTCAGAGATCATCAAGTCCAACCCATCACCACAGCCCTCAAGATTAGACCATGGCACTAAGTATGCAGCCGTCTTTAGCAAGACGATACCCTATTGTTCCCTGCAGTGCTGTCACTAGTGCACTTTGGGATTAGCTAGGTGATAGTGACAGCTATTGGCTGCTCAACGTGTTGGAGGCAAAGGAAAATGCAATTACCGAAATCTGCCACCAGAGGGAGTGTTTGTCTTGCTGACATCAATAGGCAGACCACAGCAGGCTGCATCTCTGCTGGTGTAATCGAAGTTTTTATAGGCACTAAGTTGTTCTTCCTAAGGTATCAGGAGAAGACTAGAGATGCAAAATTTACAGCACTGATAGACAACATATCTTACTTCAGCTGTTACATGAGCCCGTCAGGAGTGCAGCCCTGCTTGACCTGCTGTTCACAAATAGAGAAGGGCTGGTGGGAGGTGTGGTGGTTGGAGGCTGCCTGGGGTGCAGCGACCATGAAATTAGAGAGTTGTCAATGCACGGTGGCACCAGGAGGGGCATCAACAGAATCTCCAAGCTGGACTTCCAAAGGGCAGACTTAGGCTTGTTTAAGTAATTAATTTGGAAAGCTCTTCAGGAAACAGCCCTTAAAAACAGAGGGGTGCAGGCAGGCTGGACCTGCTGCAAGAAAGAACTCTTGAAGGCGCAGGAACAGGCTGTGCCAACATGCCAGAAGACGAGACAATGAGGGAGGCAGCCAGGTTGGATGGGCAAGGAGCTTCTAAAGGAATTAAGGGGGAAAAAAGAGGGTGTATCACCTTGGGAAAAAAGCCAGTGGCATCCTGGCCTGTATCAGGAACAGTGTGGCCAGCAGGACAAGGGAGGTCATTCTTCCCCTGTACTCAGCACTGGTCAGGCCACACCCTGAGTCCTGTGTCCAGTTGTGGGCCCCTCCATTCAAGAGAGATGTTGAGGTACTGGAATGTGTCCAGAGAAGGGCACCAAGGCTGGTGAGGGGCCTGGAGCACAGCCCTGTGGATGAGAGGCTGAGGGAGCTGGGGGTGTGCTGGGTGAGGTATAGACTGGATATTAGGAGGAAGTTCTTGCCAGAGAGAGTGATTAGCATTGGAATGGGCTGCCCAGGGAGGTGGTGGAGTCGCTGTCCCTGGAGGTGTTGAAGAAAAGTCTGCATGGGGCACTTAGTGCCATGGTCTAGTTGATTGGTTAGGGCTGGGTGACAGGTTGTACTGGATGAGTTTGGAGGTCTTTTCAACCCTGGTTGATTCTATGAATCTATAATCTATAATCTGCATGTGTGAGCATACACACGTACAAGCAAGTTTTATTGCACGCTCAGTCTTGTGACCAAATTAGCAAATGCTTAGCAAATGCTCAGCAAATGTTAAAACTAATGACAAGTGGGAGGTTAAGCTTGTACCAGCTTAGTTTCCACCACTGACATGTGACACAATAGCAAAATATTTCTTAAACATATGTGATCACACCTTGCTCTTTTCAGTCACTGTTTCTTATGTAAAAACTCAGCTTTCATGAAATGAACACAACTTCATTGATATTTTTGCTTCACTTCTCATTTATCTGCTTGGTAGAACTTAGAACATATTGCACGTGGTGGTTCATATTGTTTATGGCAAAGGCACGAGCCTTGGCTCAGGGATAACAGCAGGTGGGTCAAATCTCTGAATCTGTTTCTGGGGAATGTCACAATACAGTTGCAGGCTTCTTGGCTTCTTTCCTGGGTGTTTGGTGTTGCAGAGAGGAAAATGGGCAAAAGAGATCATTGCTGTGTTCCAGTATTTCCATCAATTTTGCAGTTACAGATGACGCGTCCCACTTTCTGTCCTTCCCACCTCCAATAACCCTTCTCCACTTTTATTACAAAAGAGTATTTCAGTTCTGAAGGTGAACCATACCATCTCTGTGAGATGCTCCCGAGACCTGTGTGGAAATGGATGGAGACCTTCAGTGAAGCAAAGCTCTCCTTTGTTCTCATGGGAAGGTTGTTATTATTCAGCTCTTCCACTGAACCTCACTAGTCCTTTCCACATTAAAACTTAGGGGACTGCTTGGGCAGTAGACATGTTCAGGCCCATAAAGAAATGCGTCTCATTGCTGAGATAATAACTCTTCCACAAACTGCCTGATCCAGAAAGGTCTGACCTAGGCATTTCTTTTGTCTTTTAAATACTCTTCAGTGTAAAGACCCAGTGTACCTTGTTATTTTTTTCAGTTTTCTTTGGTGGAAGCAGATCAAACAGCCTATTAAATAGCCACCAAGGCAACACATCTCTCTGCTGAGTGAATTAAACACATGAGAGAAGATCACACAATCTAACCCTACATACATGTGCATGTCCAAGAAGCCCTGAAGAAAAATACCTTATTATATGGTGCATGAATTATTCTGGGAGGTTGTATCAAGACAACTTAAATAGAAGTTGTCTTTAACTCTGTGTTATGGGGGTTTATTTCATATATGTGTGTGTGTGTCACTAAAGAAACATCCACCCTGACAGCCAACAACTTTTGTAAAGTCCTAAAACACCTAAGCTGTTAATTTTAGCTTAGGATTCATATAAATGAAGCTTCAAACTTCAGCATTTTCAAAGAAGGCATTGTGTCAGTAGATTTATTGTAGCATAGCTTCCAAAAAAAATATTTCTAGTAGAAATGGACCTCCTAAAATCATTCTACTCTAACTTTCACCTCAGAGTGAGCTCTTTATTCCTGAGCATTGCATTAGCTGCTTGATGTGAATTCTGTGGTATTACAGCCCTCAGAATCAATGAAGACAGACACATTGCTGCAACAGTTGATTGACTGGATGTGCAGTCAGGGTTGATCACATAAAAAGTTCACCAGCTCCAAGGGAAAGTTCATAGTTACAACTCAAGACTGCACTTTAAAGAAAAGGTGAAAAGTCTGCCCCTGTAATATACTGAATGCCTTTGGTAATATGTGAAGTTCTCCTCTTAGACACTTTCATCACTCTTAGTTAATGATAATTAAACAAACCTTGTCCTCAGTCCTTGTCTGCTGTATTTCTGATAATTTCAGGAGGGACTCAGCATATGAGCAAAACATGTCTTCTCTCAAGCCACTGATTTTGCAACTGAAAAGGCTGGGTAGGAAGATCTCCAGGATGCCCTTGGACCTGTCAAAATGTGACCGTGTTCAGGATGCTTGCGTATGCATCTCAAGGCGTGCAGGTGCTTGTGTCTCTTGAGGACACCTTGTTCTTCAGCTGGGCTGTAGAGGTGTGAAATAAAACATTTTGAAACTTCATCAGGCTGACCATTGAGCTATGCCTGGATGCAGTTCAGCACTTTTGTATTGATCTACAGCCTAGTGGAGCAGGGGTAATGCCCAGGGCATGGACTAGCCTTCTGCACAGCAGAGCCTCTTCCAGGGGCCAGACATGTCACCCCATTCTTTAAAGAAGTGTTGACTTAACTGCTTGTCAGACTGCCAGATTTAGTTGAAAAGGAAAATGGTGAAAGTGCCAAAGAGACCTGTGCCTGCCCACCTGTAAAAGCAGAGGAGGCTTCATGAAGAAAGAGATGTGGAGAAACCTATGAAGCACACTGACCTGCTGGTTAAAATGTACCTGTGTGTAAACAGTGTTGTATCATCAAGCACTGGAACAAGCTGCCCAGGGATGCAGTGAAGATGTTTAAAAGGGATTGGATGAGGTGGACACGGTCTAACAGTGTATACAGGGAGATTCTAGGTTGCGGTTGGACTCAGTCACAGAACCCTTCTCTTCTCCAGGCTGCAGAGCCCCAACTCTCTCAGCCTGTCCTCATAGCAGAGCTGTACCAGCCCTCTGACCATCTTTGTGGCCTCCTCTGGACCCACTCCAACAGTTCCATGTCCTTCCTGTGCTGGGGGCTCCAGAAATGTCAGTGTTGATACTGCTACTTGGGCAAGTGTTTGGTTGTGGTATTCATTAAAGTATGGTGGATGATATTTTGACATTTGAGATATTTGGCTGTGTTGTACTGATGGATTATTTAAAACAGAAAAACTGTCATGAATCTGACTATATCAAATTATTTTGGCCATTTATATGCCAAGTGTATTTCTGAATTGTATTTCTTTTTCATAGATAATTACGTATGATGTGGACAGAATTTATGATCATAATTATCCTGCTCTGAATGGATCAATACAATTTACTAAGTCAGATCCAAGATTTGGTGATGGCTCCCAACACAGGAAGGACATTGAACTGCTGGAGTGGGTCCAGAGGAGGCCATGAAGATGCTCAGAGGGATGCAGCAGCTCTACTATGAGAACAGGTTGAGAGAGTTGGGGCTCTGCAGCCTGGAGAAGAAAAGGCTTCCAGGAGACATTATAGTAGCCTTCCAGTATCTGAAGGGGGCCTACAGGAAGGCTGGGGAGGGACTATTGACAAGGTCTTGCAATGACAGGACAAGGGGCAGTGGGTTTGAACTGGTTAGCAGAGGGGAGATTTAGACTGGATGGTAGGAGGAAGTTCTTTACAGTGAGGGTGGTGAGCAACGGGCACAGGTTGCCCAGGGAGGCTGAGGCTGCTCCTTCCCTGGAGGTGTTCAAGGCCAGGTTGGACAAGGCCTTGAGTGACCTGTACTAGTGGGAGGTGTCCCTGCCTATAGCAAGGGATTAGAACTAGATGATCTTTGATGTCTCTTCCAACCTTACCATTCTGTGCTTCTGTGATTCCCTCCATGCTCATTCAAGGCTTCTCAAACATTTCGCAGATGCATTCCTGGCATTTTACAAAGGAGCAAAAAGAAACAGTTAAACAGAGAAGAGCTCAACATAAGTACTTGTGAAGCTTACTTCCCAGCATGTTCATTTACAATACTCTCAAATCTCTGAGCAGCCTATTGCAACACCAAATTGGCCACCTCTCCCACCTATAGTACAGAGCCTTCCTTGGCAGTCTTACACCAGCATGTAATCTAAAATGTTTGAGTAAAATCTTTAAGCAATTAAACTTGGCAGAAATCAATAGGAAATTCAGAGTACCTCATCTTTGCTATATGCATAGCACATAGGGGTCCCTTCCAAACTTACCATTCTGGGATTCCCTCCATGCTCTTTCAAGGCTTCTCAAACATTTCCCAGATGCAATCCTGGCATTTTACAAAGGAGCAAAAAGAAACACTCAAACAGAGAAGAGCTCAACCTAAGTGTGGAGGCACAGCCAGCACCAGTGAGTGATGTTATAATGATCACTGAGCCTACTCCTAGCTAACCGGGGGGCCACCAGGCCCCCCGGCCTTTTTGATCCCACTCCCATTCACCCAGTGTGCACCATGGGGACTCACCTCTGGTAACAGGAGGAGGATCCTCTGCCCAGTTGGGCAAGCTTGGGGTTTCTGCCTTTCCTGGGGCAAATTAAATAGGGGAGTGGGCAGGGAGGGCAAAGTGGCCACACCTGGAGTGGGAGGAGACTGCAGCAGAACCCAGGTGCTCTGAGTTTGGGGAGAAAGGGGAAATTTGGTGCAGGGTGGGAAAGCAGCAGAGGGGAAAAAAAAAAGAAAAGGTAAAGGCTGTTAACACCTTGACCTGCTCAGCAATTGTTTGTTTGATCTCAAGGTGCTTCTGACAGAGCAGTTTTGTGATTCTATTCTATGATCTCTTTGTCTTCTTTCATGTAGGGCAAGCAGGGTGTGAGCTGGCAGCTGGTACCTCTTCAGCCCACCTCATGCCCCAGGCAGGGATAGAACATTGGCCAACCAGCTGTACCAGCACGCCAACTCATTGCCTGCTTGACCTTCCTCCACCTTGCCAGTGTTTGGGTAGTCTTTCATGAGTCAGCAGGACCACAGCAAAGGCTTCGGCTGTTTTCTACCTTTTTAAGGAGTGGCTCCCAGAAAGTGCTGGCAAAGGCTAGGGATGGCTTGGCAGTGGCAGTGGGAAATCAGGGTGCTCCAGTGATGAGAGGGAGGAGGTAAAGCAGTAAGGATGCCTTTGCCTGTCTCAGCTGGCCAGGAAAGCAGCGTCTCAGTGCAAGGTAGCCTGGCATCAAAAGCTGCTGCACCTGGAGGCTTTCCATTTGCCAGGAGAGTAGAGTGGATTGACATCCTTGCTGACTGAGGGCTTTTGGACCTGAGGGAGAGAGCATCCTCCATTAGATAGTTGGGTGGAAAAGCCATGAAAACAACAGGGACTCATTGTGCTCAGAACATCTTTTCAATCACAATGTTGTTCCCCAGTCTGCCTGATCCATCTTAATAGATATCAACATGTCTTTTCCCTGCAAATAACTCCTCCATCCTTTTTGAGCTGTACCTTTGCAGAATTTATAAAGGGAAAGTTACAGAGTAGACTAGATTCTCTGCCCTGTTTTCATAAATGCCAGTGTGAGGTTGAAAGTTTGCACCATGTTTTTGAAGCAGAGGATAAAAAAGCACTTTTCTTTCTCTTCTATCAGTCTTTTAGCCTAGGGCTTCCAATTGCATTGTGGCTTTTTACCTCAAGACATGTCACAAGGTATAAACAGACTCCAAAGAGCAGTGTTTCAGAATGTAAGTGGTATAGAGTCTTGTGATATAAAACAGCTGACTCATATTGGAGGAAAAATATTAGTACTTTTTTACAGCTAATTGCATATATCAGCTGTGATGGGAGGAGAAAGAGGTTATCATCAGGTTCAAACTGCAGAGCATCATGAGTAGATTTACCTCTGTAAAGCAGTGAAAATGCCACCCTGTCATGAGTGACCAGGCACCACATTTGCTCTGTCCAACAAGATGGCTTCAAATTATGGACAAGGAAAGTAATTGCCGCTGGCTCTAAGCCAAATCTGAATTTACCAGAGCAAAACTGGCACTACTCAAAATACCTTCTGTTTCTGTTTTGGGCTCCAAGAGCCTGCAGTCTACTGCAGAGACTTTCTTGAAGAGCTGATCATCCCAAAAGGTGTCAGAAGTGCATTTCATTACAAAGATAGCAGCATTAGTGCATAGCACACAGCTGTATTTGCTCTCAGACATAAACAGATTAAGCTTTGCAACATTCAATACTGCCACTTTTTGTAGTTGAACAAACAAGCACATACAGGTTATTAGTAATGTATTTGCATATAGCCACTCCCAAAAAAAAATCCAGTAACACAGCTGGAAAGACAGACCATGGTCAAAAACAGCTTCACACCCTTGCTCTGACCAGTGGAGCTCTGTTCACTGGAGCCAAAGCACAATGAAGGTTTAGTGACAGGAGGTGGCAGTGAAAACCTTGAGTGTATTTCCAGCCTCCTGGTACACTGACAGAGGTCAGTGGTCCCAAAGGAGCGGGTGATTTCTTTGAAGGAGCATTAGCCTGAGAGTGCAGTGCTGGTCTCCTCAGTAGAGGAGTTGTATTAGAGAAAGACAAGTGAAGCACCACAAAGACAGTTAGGGGACTGGAGCCTCTGTTCTACATGGAGAGGGTGAGAGAGCTGGGGATGACCAGCCTGGAGCACAAAAACTCAAGAGGATCTAAACCATGTGTATAAATCACAGAATCATCACAGAATCACAGAATATTAGAGGTTGGAAGGGACCTCCAGAGAGCACCAAGTCCGACCTCCAGAGAGCATCAAGTCCAACCTCCCTGCCAAGGCAGGATCCCCTAGGGTAGTCTGCACAGGAATGCATCCAGGCAGATTTTGAAAGTCTTCAGAGAAGGAGACTCCACAACCTCTCTGGGCAGCCTGTTCCAGTGCTCTGTCACCCTCACTGTAAAGAAGTTTCTCCTCACATTAAGGTGGAACCTATGTTCCAGTTTGTAGCCATTGCTCCTTGTCTTTTTGCTGCTAACCACTGAAAAGGCATTGACCCCATCCACTTGACAGCCACCACTCAGATATTTATACAGATAGCATCATTTGGGTTGGAAAAGATTCATATGATCACTAGATGAAGACATTTGGCGTTTTTTCCCATTTTAGTTTAAATTTTTGAAAAGCATCTTCAAAACAGCAAGAAGACACTGTAGAGAACAGAACACAAGAAGCTAAGTTTGCTAAACAAAGTGTTCTGGTTTTCTGTGCCAGAGTTAAAGCTAGCAGTTTGCCTCTTTGTGGTTAGTCATGATGAGACAGTCTGCTCAGACCACCACATATGTTTATTTCCTATACTTTCCTCCTCCTTCCCCTTACTCCCATGATAGATGAGACTCACTGAATGAGCAACTAGAGGTACTTTTAACCTTATTCAATGCTTGACTGATCTATGTGTTTATGTACTGAGACACAGCATGAACTGCCAGGGGACCCAGAGTGTGCCAGCAGGCTCTCTTCACTCTGACCACCTTCCACCACTGTTTTGAGGTAATTCACACCTGCTGACCCTTCAGCAGCCTAAGTCAAATGCCAAAGTCCATGCTAGGATACTCAGGGGAAGGGTTTTGCCAGCATGCACCTCTCAGGGCTTAGTGTCCCCATGACACCAGCCTTTGGTCCAGGGAAGCCAGACCTATATGCTGGGTCCTTAGGTGAGCTAGGACTTAGAGCTCTTGCTCGTGTTAAGTAGTGTTGGCTCATGGTCTGTAAGTGCTCCAGCAATGGAAGTACAATAAGCTGACAACAGTTTTGGGGAGCTTTACCAGGGGGCAGAAAGCAGCTGTTGGTCTCAGCCTATCTCCAGCACATAAGATCTTTGCAGCCTCCTCAGATTTGCAGGCCAAATTCTCACTTCAGCTGACCTCTGACTCACTTTCTTTCAAGATGAGCTAGGTTAATTTTGACTTTGTTTAACACAGTGAATTACAGTAGTTGTTTCTGTTCCAGAACAACTATGAATGGGATGGGAACACACATCTCCTACCTGACAAAAGGCCACCTTACCACACCCAGTGCTGAGCTGGCAGGACAAGGAGCTGACCTATGCAGCCACTTAAATCCCAAAGCATGTATTGTTGGATTGAGGCACAACTCAGCCTGGCATGGACAACCCTGCCAGTCATGTTCAAAGTCATAACCTCACAGGCAGCAGTTGCAGGGTTTCTCAGAGGAGCACAAGTTGGTGAGCTTTGGGCTCAGACTTTCAGAGGCAGAAGATATTCACCCAGCAAAGGCTTGATGCCAGGGATGGTTCTGTGTCCTTGGGCCAATGCACAAATGCACAGGAGCTTATCAAAGCTACAGTTAGCAGTTTGGTGGTAAGAAAGGACAGTCTCTGAAACAGACATCTCAGGTTGAGGACTATGCATCAATGGCAACTAAGGTAGCACGCTATGATTGGATGAGCCTGAAAACTGTAATACTAGACAATGCTATATCAGCTATGTAAAATGCATTTATTTTTTCAACAGATACCATGCAACTTTTTCAAAAGCTTAGTCTTGGCCTAGCCACACTTTAAAAAAAGTCCTGTGATCAGCAACAAAACCGAAATGTTCACAAAGCCCTATAGAAAATGGCACTGTATGCTGAAGAATTGGTGCACTGTAGTCAAAGGCTGACATAAATAATGTCAACTGACAGCAACATGAAGAATATTAAAGCTAAACTGGCAAAGCCTTGAGCTGACCTTGAAGAAGTAACACATCCCCACAGAGACTTCCTTAGTAGAGCCTGCTCATGTCTTGTGGAAGATGATGCTGAATCAGTTGCCCCAGGGTAACTACATGAATGGTTTTAAAGTGTTTGGATCAGATAAAACAATGAATATACTTGTAACCGAGATTCTCAGGCTTACAGGTGCTTTATTTAGACATAAAAGCCAACTGCTAACTGCTACTATAAATTAGCCACTTCTAGAAGAATATTTTTCATCATCTGATTTTTCACATATGGAAGACCTCATCTGCTAAATAACGTGCAGTGCAGGAAAGTGACTACAAAACTAGAGCTAGCCAAGAAATTACGTGATGCAAGACTGAACACTAAAATGTTGAATTTAAACATTAGGCACTTAATTTTGATCAGTGCAGTTAACTACCAGATTTGTTGTGGTCGAATATGACAGAGCAGGAATGAAGAAATGGATGAAAGCACCTGACTACTGGTCTTATTTTTCTGCCCCTAAATGACGTCATTGCATTATCGGCAGCAATAGCTGGTCTATGTACTACTTCATAGAATCATAGAATGGTAAGGTTGGAAGGGATCTCAAAGATCATTTAGTTCCAACCCCTTGCCATAGACAGGGACATCTCCCACTAGCACAGGTCACGCAAGGTCTCATCCAACCTGGCCTTGAACACCTCCAGGGAGGGAGCAGCCACAACCTCCCTGGGCAACCTGTGCCAGTGTTTCACCACCCTCACTGTAAAGAACTTCCTCCTAACATCCAGTCTAAATTTCCCCTCTGCCAGTTTAAACCCATTGCCCCTTGTCCTGTCATTGCAAGACCTTGTAAATAGTCTCTCTTAAAGCTTTCCTCCTCACCCCCTCAATAGCTATGATTCTACAGAAGCGTTATTATTTTAAGCATGTTTTTGAAGGGAGAAGGGATTTCTACAATTTCTTTTTTTGGGCAGTTAGGGAAAGAAGAGAGAAATAGCAGCAGCCACAGCAAACAGGGCTATTACTTGGCCTCTTGTTGTTCTCCAACTAATCTGCCTGGAAAGAGGTGTAAGAAATGCCCTGCTGTGCCACCAACAGAAGAGACTGTTTATCCCTGCTGTGTCACCAACAGAAGAGGTTGTTTAGCGAGTTCATGGAAGCATGAGTTCATGGGAGCCTCCTTCCCAGAGTCATCTATTCTCCTTCCACTGAAGACCATCCACAGCTGCAGGACTCAGAGGTGCCAGAGGGCACAGACCTGAATGTTGTGATTTGCTGCACATTGCTGGCAGCAGTTAATTGTCAGACAGTCCCTACAAATTGTCTTTGGGTGATAGAGCTTTTGGTCAAAGAATATGGTACAGCTTACTCCGAATGGGATCTGTATCTGTGAGGTCAAGTGCTCAGTGAATGGAGCTGCTCTGAAGGCAGTCCAGCCCACAGTGGAGCAGCAGATCTCAGTGGTCACCCTTATGCCTATAGAAAGCAGCCTGGAGAGCAGAGCACCAGTGTCTGGGATGAGAGCAGGCAAACAGCACATAGCACATCAGGCAGAATGTGGCACAGCAAATTAGATGGAAAGGCATGCAGGAATGGTGTAGTCACCCTACCAACTCAAGAGGTGAGTTCAGCTGATGGCAATCACCCTCTCAGAAGAAGCTTAGCTATGGTCTCTACCCAGCAGAAAGGTCCATTCTGTGCTCACCAGAATAGAGCAGATCACCCTGAATACAGTACATGTAGGACAAGCAGATGATCAGGCTCAGCCAGCATAGATTCATAGAACAGTTTAGGTTGGAAGGGACCTTAGAGGTCATTTAGTTCCAACCCCTGTGCCACAGGCAGAGACACATTTCACTAGAGTCAGTCAAAGCCTCATCCAACCTGGCATTCACAACCTCCCTGGAAACCTATTCCAGTGTCTCACCACTCTCAATGAAAAGAATGTCTCCCTAATATCTAGTGTAAGTCTATCCTCCTGAAGCTTAAATCCATTCCATCTCATCCTATCACTACAAGACCCTGTAAAAAGTTGCTTCCTGATTTTCTTGTAGGCCTCCTTCAGGTACTGGAAGGCTGACATAAGGTCTCCCTGGAGCTTTATTTTCTGCAGGCTGAACAGCCACAACTTTTCCAGTCTGTCCCCATAGGGGAGGTGCTCCAGCCCTCTGATAATCTTCATGGACCTGTTCCAGCAGTTCAGTGTCCTATGGGTTTATGAAGGGCAGGTCCAGCTTGACTAACCTGATCTCCTTCTACAACATGGTCAAACACTTAGTGACTGAGGGGAAAACTGTGGATGTTGTCTCTCTGGACTTCAGTAAAGCCTCTGAAAACCATTTTCCACAGCATTCTCCTGGAGAAACTGGCTTCTCATGGCTTGGACGGACATACACTTTGTTGAGTAAAAACCTGTCTGGATGGCTAGGACCAAGGAGTGGTGGTGAATGGAGTTAAATCCAGTTGTTGGGTGGAAACAAGTGGTGTTCACCAGGACTTAGCACCAGGGCCAGTCCTCTTTAACATCTTTATCCATCATCTTGACAAGGAGATTAAGAGCACCCTGAATAAGGTTGCAGACAACACTAAGCTGAGTGGAAGTATTGATCCACTTGAGGGTAAGGAAGGTCTGCAGAGGGACCTAGTCAGACTAGGTGAGCCAAAACCAATTGTATGAGTTTCAACAAGACCAAATCCCAGGTCCTGCACTTTGGTGGCAACAACGCCTGGCTGGAGGAGGAGTGACTGGAAAGCTGCTCAGCAGACAGGGACCAGGGGGTGTTAGTTGACAGCTGGCAGGACATGAGCCAGCAGTGTGCCCAGGAGGCTGAGAAGACTGCCAGCAGTGTGCCCAGGAGGCTGAGAAGACTGCCAGCATCGTGGGCTGGCTCAGGAATGGTGTGGCCAGTAGGAGTAAGGAAGTGGTTGTGCCCCTGCACAACGCTTGTGAGGCCACACTTCAAATGCTGTGTTAACAGTTTTGGGCTCCCCACTACAAGGAGGACAGTGAGAGACTGCAGCATGCCCAATAAAGGACAATGAAGTTGTTGTGAAGAGTCTAGAGAACGTCTTATGAGGAGTGGTTGAGAGAACTGAGGTTGTTTAGCCTGGACAAAAGGAGGCTGAGGGCAGACATTGTCACTCTCTGCAACGACCCAAAAGGAGGTTGGAGAGAAGCGGGGGCTGGTCTGTTCAACCAAGTAATGAGTGACAGGACGAGAAGAAATGGCCTCAAGTTTTGCAAAGGGAAGGTTAGATTTGATTTATAAGAAAAAAAATTATTTGCCTAAAGGCTTATTAGGTACTTGGAATGTCTTGCCTGGGCCAATGGTGGAGCCCACATCCATGGGGCAGTATTTAAGACTATGTAGACACAGGCCTTAGGTATTCTCTTTAGGTTAATGGTTAGAGCGGATGATCTTAAAGGTATTTTCTAATCTGGGTGAGACTGTGTTCTGTGATGTTCTACAATGAGGGTGGTCTAACACTGAAACAGGTGCTAGATGCCCTATCCCTGGAAACATTGAAGGTTAGGTTGGATGTGGCCCTGAGCTACCTAATGTAGTTGAAGATGTCCCTACTCACTGCAGGGGTGATGGACTAGTTGATCTTCAAAGGTCTCTTCCAACCCAAACCAGTCTATAACTACATGCTTCAACAATATACTGGCATTTACCTAGAGACTACATTTACTGTGCAAACAGACGTCTTTTACTGCTTGAGTCACTATATTTGGCCCTCTGTAGCCACGCACAGAGATACTGCAAGTACAGAGCAAGCATTTGTTGTTTCTCACACCCACACACAAGGTCAGCAGCTTACTAAACTGCTCAGCTAAGTAGCAGTGTACCGACACCCTGCTAAGATGTTTGGAAGAGCCTCTGCTGAGCAGGCAGACCATCAGTTAGGGAAGGGTGGTGAGGATTAATGAGCTGGGCACAAGGAGAGAGCTGTAGACCTCGAGGTCTGCTGAACTGCACTCATGCACCAAGTCTACTGATGCTGTAAACACTGATGATCTGATTAACTTCCAGCTGTGGGCTCAACACCCTTTGTTTTTTCCCAATTTCTTATCCTTTCATGTTCATGCTTTATTTCTGAATCCTTGAGCTACCAACAAATTGCTCTGTCAACATTCCTGCTTCAGCCTGTAATTTCTCACAGCAGCACCATTTCTGAAAACCGAAGGGGCTCTAGACAGCTGTGCCCACAACCCTGAGAAGGCTGACAGCCAAACTGCATAGGAGCAGAGAAAGCCAAAGGAAAAGAATTATCTACATAACTACAGCTTCAACTGACAAATTAATTTGTTCTTAGGAGGTAAATGGTCCTTTAAATAAACGTTCAAGCAGATAGTAGATAAAGAAGTGACTGCAAGACCTTTCCTGGAGGTCTCAAGACTCTATAGCAATAGGAATGCACAGGACACAAATGGAAGTGAAAAAAAACAATACTTCTACCATTCATTTCACCATGGGACTCACCATTGACTTGTGCTATTATTAGACTATCAAACAGTAATAACCTAGTACCATCTTATTTTTTCTACCCTACCACAGAATTTAATCTGGCTCAAGAGCTATCTATGGTCACTGGCATTCCTACTTCACTTCATTCCAACACACCATCTTAACATCCTTAAGAAACAGGGGTTTTTTGGAAGTTTGAAGCCAAGAGGTGCTAACCAGCTAATCATTATGTGATGGTTTGGGAGTTCCCCGCCCCCCACTTTGTAAAATCACCCAGACTAGAACTCAGCCAGCTGGAAGTTAAAAGGTGAAGCTCTATTTACAGCTCAGCACAATGTACAAGCAGATATATGCACTACAGACAGGAATAGTTACAGAAATATACAAGGTAATACAGTAACACAGCACCCCTCCCAGAAATCAGAGACCCCAGGAGGGGCTCCCAACCACCCTTCCACCTTCTCCCCACCCCTGTACCTTACCCCAAGGTTTGCCTTACGCACAAGGTAAATTAGGAGGATCGGCCAGGGGGGTTAGAAGGTTAGTGAGGATTAATCAGCAGAGGGGCCAGAGCCAGAAGCTGCTAGACTGCCCAAGCTGCTCTCCCAGCAAGAGACAGAGACTGACTTATCTATATTTTGGTTATTGTTCCCAAACAAGATTTTTCAGCAAGCCTCTGAGTGAAGTAGACATCACCATGTTTTCCTTTCACAGCCTATGGTGTAATTTTCTCTATTAAAATATTCTAATTAGCCTCAAACCAGCACACATGGCAAAGCAGAAGTGAAGAAAGGACTACTTTACACAATGTAAGGAAAAAAAAAATACCACCCTTAAAAAAAGAAGCATTTCAGACTTCATGAATGTAAACTTTTTCTTCAACCAGAAACATCATTATTTTGAGAGGTTTTAGAACCACAGCCGTTGTATGAATGTTTTAACATACAACCCAAGGGACTTTAATAGCTTCAATGCTATTTGTAGACTGATGTTCCAGTTATATATCACCAATTTTACTTCTCATAAACCCCCCACATTCTTAAAACCAAAAAATCTCAGTTGTGCATCACTAATTTTATATCCCATAAAACCCCCTACACTCTTTTAAAACCAAAAATCTCAGTCATGCACCACTAATTTTATATCCCATAACCCCCCCACCCCCCATTCTTAAAACCAACAATCTTAAAGAGAAATGAACAGATTGCTTTATTACATATCCCTCAAAATTACATCTCAGTATTTAAATCTGTGTCAGTCCAAATCTTATAATTACAAAACAAATTTAACTGCCTGTGCAATCTATTCTTTGTTTGCTACATGCTAAATTAGCATTTCCAATTTTGACATAAAATGGTTGCATTACCTAGAAAGTGTTACATTGCAGAAATGCTCCCAATAAAAACCAAACCACAACCAAACCAACAAAGCAAGTAACCAACCAACCAAACTAATCCTGGGGTTTGATTAATTAAAAAGCAGAAAGAAGATCCAAGCTCCCTACACACTTTCTGGAAATGGCCTGTTGGTATGGAAATCAGAGATGCATTATCGTTTCAGGGGTGCTAAAAGAATAGCCCTGCCTAAAGTGAGTTCTTGAGTTATGAGAGAGCAACATTTTTATAATGCAGTTATCAAATTGCTCCTAAACAATTGGAGAATCAATGTGAGAATAGCAGACCTAAACTCTTAAATGGACCTAACTTTATGGTATACTTTTACAGTTATACAGATCTCATTTCATTCAAGCAAGACTCCTCCTTGTGAATGTAATTAGTCTAATGCAGCTTTGGATGTAGTTGTGTTCTCACTGCTGGGCTCTCCAGACACAGTAATAAAGCAAAAGTTAACAAAAGGCATCAGGATTCAGTTTAGTTTAATGTTTTTATTGCCAATATGTTCCTTTGTTAATAAAAAGAGAATTCGATTTCTGCCCTTTACCACTAGCAATTGAAAACAGAAAAAAAAAAACAAAAGCAGCTGCATTTCTGCCTGTGTTTTCAGACAGTATTTCATTAAGATCCTGCCATTTAAGTATGCCAGTTCCTGGTCTATTATTTAAAATAGTAACAAGAATCAATAGATTACAATGCAGATGAAAACTGGAAAGCTTTAAGCTGTTAAGATTCTTTAACTGGATTTTGCTAGGTGTTCATAGCCTCAAATGTCACTTTTTTCCCAAATGCAAGTCTTTCTCCCTCTGCCTCGTTAAAGCTTGTTCACTGCTTTCTCAAAATACAAGCATCTCGTGTCTGAATACCATAAAAATCAACGTTTTATATACAGAAACAACTCAAATACACCACAAGATTTATACCAGATAGATGTATCAGGGAAAGCCAGGAAAGCAAAGAGGAGAGAAATCCCACACATGTAGTCATACAAGCGTTTTTACAGCATGTTATTTTAAACCAAGAACACAGCCATGTCTTTGCGAATTCCTCCAGGCTGTACAGATGTGCAGCAGCAACTTCAAAGCTGGCAGACAGAAGTGGTACAGGCTGACCCCATCTTGCATCTTAAGGAGAAACCCCCCACCACTATAGATTTTCTTTTAACCACATAGGTGTATGCCTTTGTCTCCTCCTGACTCAGAACAGCATTGAAGTCAAAGCATTATAAAAAAGGGGGAAAAAAAAAAAATAATTCTCCGTGGCTTACATCTCCCTAATTGTATTTCCTCTAAAAACAGAAGAGCCTCCCTTAACCTTACCTGGATCAAAACCTGAATCTAATGAAACAAAACTAGAATGCTTCGAAATGTAGGAGGAAGTAGTTAAAAGTGTAGATGCTTTGCTTTCGATTCCCACAAAAGCAAATGGCAGAAGCATTAAGTGTAGCTTCATTCTCACTATTCAGTGAAGTGAAATTAAGAACTCCATCAGTCATATCAGACACCTGAGCAATTCTAGTTGAAGCCTTGCTCAGACGCTACTCTGGCCATTTTCTGAGATATGAGTAACAATGGTATTTCTCCTCTCGCCTCACACTGCTCTTATACTAGTAAGGGTTACAGACAGATTTGCACATGGAAATTAACTCATCTTCTATAATTAGGGATTAGCTAGTGCACATTTACTCACGTGACCACTTGCATACACAAGCAAGGACATTATCAATCTTTTACTTACTCCGAACCACAAAATACACAGACATTCAAGTCCCCACTCATGCACACTCTCAATGTGTTCCAAACTCCTTACAGGGGCCTTTCAGAAATGAATTATGGAGAAAAACCAAAATTAATCAACCTGTCCAATGCAGTCCAGAAACCATTATAGGGAGTACTTAGTCTGAATTGATTGCTTCTCAGTTTGGTTTTAGAATGAAATCTAAACCCTTGTTCGTGCTAGCCATTCCTGAAGCCAGCTACACAAACTACTGGAAGTGATCAAAATCAGAAAGCACAAGGACAATTTATTTTCTTTTTTTTTTAAGGGGTGCAGGAGGTGGGGAGAGAAGAAAGTTTTTCCCTCCACTCCTAATTTTTCAGCCAAACTCAGCTAATTTCAGTTGCAGAAATGCAGGTCCACAGTCTTTTGATCAAAGATTAAGATTTCTTGGTAAGGTATGCTGATATAACTCTAAAAAGCAGAGGTTGTTCTGATTTGTAACATTTCTATTTGCATTTCAAAATTAAGACATCATAGTCTGATCCAACTTCATTAAAAAAACCAAACAAACATAGAAAGGTGTTGTGGTATTACAAATTTATTTAATTTTGTCAAAGATTTCTCAGCACTGAAAACTTCACACATATAAAACAACTTCAACTTTTATGCATCAAAACCAAAGCATGGATTTTTTTATTTTTTTTTTAAATTGAAAAGGAAATGTTGTGCTTTTTCTTTTTTTTTTTTTTAAACATCTCTCATGAACAAAACTCTTCAGTTATAAAGCTGATAAAAATAAGTGATGCACCATCACATTTTTATTTCTTTAAACATGTGAACTTCATCTCTTTGGGAAACAAGACTTAAGAAGAATTGTATCATGAAAGATACAGACCTGAAAAAGGATAAACGATCATGTACAAGGCATAAACATTACACAGCATAACTCAGACATTTTATAAAGAGATCTGGAAAAGTACCTAAAAATAGTGATATTTATTTAGTATAAAATTTCATTAATAAAATATTGCTCATAATAAATAAGAAAACAGGAGTTTCATTAATACTGTTTTCCTCCTTAAAGCTCTCTTGGATGTAACAGGATCAGACCTGATCAAAACTCAAATGTTCATTTTTCCTCTGAATGATGGAAGCAGGTTTCCAGGCTTCAGGTCTGTCTTCGTTAGAAACAATTTTATTATCAACAAAACAAGGAGTTAATTTCAAGGCTCATGCATAGTTATGGGAAAAGAAATTCATCCCTAAATATGAATAAACCTTATTACAATTGACTTTAATATCTAAAATATTAACTTTTTTTTTTGTTAAAACCGAAGTGAAATAAGACTTCTCAAGGATTACGAATGCAAAGAGAGAGCTGCCCAAGTTTCCTCAAAAGCTTCTAAATATCTGTGCATACTTAATGGTTATCAGAGTTGTTAGGGAAAAGGAGGACAGACATCTTATCCCTTTATGTGGGGACATTTGATTTCATCCCTGCTCGTCCCATCTGTAGACAGGGCAGTTTGGAGTAGTTCTTCAGCAGCTGCTCGATAGCAATATGCCGAACATTGAGTTCAGAGGCCAAAGAATCCTTTTCCTGGACTTGCTGTGTCAGCTCTTCAAACACATCTGCAAGAACATCATTAGGTTAGCATATTCAGTCCCTGTACTTTCATAGCTGGAGGCAGTCCCAAGAGTTACCATGAAAATGGTGTGGCCATTTAAATGGGCTCAACTTCTAGAGCAGTGTGCTTTAAGTACTGTGAACTGAACGGCATCCTCTTTGTTGTTGTTAATGGTTTGGTTTAGGTGACCTAAGCCAAGGTGGATCAGTTAATAAATCAAAGTGAAGTTTATTCTGATGGTATCAGAAACAGACTGTCCAAAAGGACTAAGGAAGCAACTGTTCCCCTGTACTCAGCACCGGTGAGACTGCACCTTGAATACTGAGCTCAGTTTTGGGGCCCTCAGCACAAGAAAGGCATTGAGGTGCTGGAGCATGTCCAAAGCTGATCAATGAAGCTGGTGAAACGTCTAGAGAACAAATTTTCTAAGGAGCAGCTGAAGTAACCAGGATTTATTTGCCTGGAGTAAAGGAGGATAAGGAAGGACCTTATTAATCTCTACAACTATCTGAACGGAGCTTGTAGGTGAGGTGAGTCTCCCAAGTAACAAGTTGCTACGACTTGAGGAAAGTCTCTCAAGGTGCACCAGAGAAGGTTTAGCTTGGATACATGGAAGCATTTCTTCACTGAAAAGGTTATGAAGCATTGGACTAGGCTGCCCAGGAGAGAGTGGTTGAATCACTATTGCTAGAAGTACTCAGAGAATATGTTGATGTGGTATATAAGGACACGTTTAAGTGGTGACCTGGTAGTAGTGGGTTAGAAGTCGGACTCGATCTTAACAGACTTCTCCAATGGAAAAAAAAAAAAGCTGTGGTCCCAGCCAAAAAAGCTACACAAAATAGTGTTTTTGAGCATCAGCATGCGACACCCAAGAAGGTCATGTAATAAAAAGCATCTAGATGCTTTTTGGTTTGCATGGAAACATGATACAGAGAGAGTTCAGTTCAAAGTTTGACTAATAGGAAAGACACCGCAATTTTTAAAGATACGACATTTTCTTTATTACAAAACAACCTCACCCAAAAGAAAGAGTACTGAAAAATTCTCACCTTGGATTTGCTTGAGCAGTTTTTCATTAAGTTGTTTTAGATCTCCAAGGGACATCATAGCCACTGTAACAATAAAAACTGTTATTACTACCAAAGTAACATAAACATCCCTAAGCAGACTCCTGTTTTCTCAAACTGTCATCCTCTGCACTCACCAATACAACTCCTGTGCTTTATGCACATCGTGTACACTAGTTACTTTGGAGTACCTCAATGACAAATGACAAAGAAAAATCTTAGCTTGTACAAAGAACAGCATACAAAAATAGGTTTACTTCTTACTTTTCTGTGCTATGCTCCTAGCCAAAAGACCCCTTGCATCACAGGTTACGTGTACATGGGTTGCCCTCACAGAAAATGGGTATCAAACCTCAAGAGAAGGGAGTAGTGAAAGGCTGGGACAGGTCATCCGTGGGGTCCCTTCCAAGTTGGCATTCTGCAATACCCTTTGATCAACAGCAGCAGGTAGGGAAGCTCTGGACTTTTTCTCTTAGAAATTTTTCAACTTGACAGTGGGAGGCACGGTTTGGTCCACACCCGTTGCCAAGATGTTCTCAGCAGCATGGTGAGAAGTGCCAATCCTGGTCACCAGAGGATGGTACAGGTCATTAAACAAGCTTTAAGGCCTTGCAATTTTAAAACACTCTGTTTAAACAATGATGCACCTTAGCAAACTACTCACTGCATACTTGAGAAAAATCAACTCTACAGTCACGTAGTTTTGTGGGTAGGTAAAAATCACCTTTTTCAGAACCTCTTGCACTAAGAAATCCCTGAACAAAAGCTATTTAATTATCTTTAGCTTTCTCTTCCAAACTTTCTCACATCTTGCAGTTGTGAGATGGTTTGTCAATACTGACAGAAACTAAGTAAGTTGGCAATAGCTGGGATAGCCTACTTGTTACTTGAGACATAAGGCCACCTATGAGTGAAACAGATGCACTCTTCTCCTCCAACAGCCAGGTACAGCAGTGTTCCCTCCTGTCTCTGGCTACCAATACAATTGTAGATTTTCACCATCCTTTGAGCTCCATGAAAATTCTGATTGGATTTAATATAGTAATTAACAGCTTTCTGTAAGTGTCAAGGTACTTTCCCCCCCTTTTATTCCTAGTGAGGATGTTCCTTTGCATTTCTTCATTATTTTCACCATCATTTCATCAACTGTAGCACAAAGGAAGGTTCACACAGGCTGTGTGTATGTGTGTGTGTGTCTGTCTACCAGGATAGAACTGTTTTCATGTCCCGATTCTGACACAGATGGGAAAGGAAGAAGTAAAAGAAGATCAAATATAACAAAACATTATTCTATCCATATCTGAGTGTCCCAGGTTGGGAACTATAGGGTTAAAAAAGTCCTCTAGGAACTTGAAGATTGTTATTCAATCCCATAATTCTGTTATCTCTTCATAAGCTCATGGCAAGGTCAGTTTGTTCTTCTTTCCTCCCCCTCCAGCCTCGTGTTGGACAGGAGCTGTGTTATGGGGACAAACATGCAAGGATAGGCCTGGTTTGGGGTCTCCAGAGGCTATGTTTAGGTCTCTTGGATGGCAGAGGCATGGGGGGGAGGATTGGAGCACTGGGGATTGTAGATATAGTTTTGGGTTGGGGGAAAATTCAGGGGGTTTGCTTATGGATTCTGTATCTGCTTTGTAATTTCTATCTGTAACACTCTCTCCAAATATAATTCTGTTTTTTTTTTCTTTCCTCCAATTCATTTGAGAGCTTTACTCTGTCAGCTCTTTAAACCCATGACACTGAGGTAAATTATAAAGAAATATTACTCAAGCTATTAAAAAAAAAAAAAGCCCTATTGTTCATATAATTTAGGTACTGCAATAAGAAGGTACATTAAAAAGCTTTGTACATAATTCAGATAAAGTCTGACACAGTTTTCCTCTAAAACAAACTTCATATAATCAGAGTCCAAATGGTCAAAAAAAGAATTAAGTAAATAGTTCTAGCATAAAGCAAAAAATGTCTCAAAAGGTGCATTATGCAGTTTTAACAAAAGAAAAATTATCTGTTGCTGTGCTAATAGCAGATATGTTTACTTGTCCCAGAATCAGTGAGGCAAATTCCAAGTCAGTAACTCTAATGTGATAACCCTGGAAGTCTGAAGAAACTGATTCCAATACTACAGTATCTCTTCCTCACTCTGTCTTCCAATATTCTGAATTCTAATATTAATCACCTTGCTTTTCACCACCTCATTTGCTATTGAGTATTTCACTTCTTTTTTTTTTTGGGGTCTTCTTTTTAACATCTTTTGAAATTCAAAACCTCTCTCTGGTTATCTCTGCAGAGATCTCTAGGAACTTAGTCCTAAGACATTTATGCAGGTTGATTTCAGAGACACTGTAATAACCTACACTTTTCTAAAGAATTCTTCTAGTGACCTTCTAAAATAACAGGAAAAACTTGCTTTATGCTGCTTTCAATACCACCACAGCCACCAAAAGATTGCTCAGGTCTACTGCTACTATGTTTTAGAAGGTATGATGGCATAAGGGCCTTCCCATTTTCTAATGCTCAATTAAAAGGAAAAAAACCCAAAATCTAGTAAAATGCATAGTGAATACCTGGTACTACTACAAATGTTTAGTTTTTTATGTTGTTCTACTTACTCTCATACCTTACTCCTAATTTCTCCTACTGCTTAGGCCACCTCTCTGTAAGGCAGCACCGCAAAAATTTATTAAGAGAGTTATTTTCAGGATCTTAGTAATCTCCACAGGCAGGGTTGTGCAACTGCCAGGACTGACATATTGAAGTGACTGCAATCAACTGTAATTGCAAATTAGGCATGTCCTGTTTCACACTGGGCTATAATTTACAGGGAAATCTGAAAAAAACACAGCAAACCACAAAACAAAAACACTCAAACAAGCAACTAAACTAAATCCCTACATCGATAACAGGTTTCACAGTAACTTCAAATAGTTAAAGGCTGGGTTTCAGGATGTGGATTAAGTGGTGAAGAGATATTTCAAAGAATGTCCTTGTTTCCTAGGTTGCATGCAAATAGATGTGTACTCACATTCTTCCTTGTTGTACTGAGGATGCCTTCTATGAACACTGCCAAGTGAATTATCTTCAGTTTTTTGGACCTGCTTGCGACTTGACCACAGAACACTGTTGCAGCAGAAGGTAGCACCTGGTTCTTGTAAAACACCAAGTCTAAAATCAGCAGATTCTCTTTGTTTCAAAAGAGTTTGTGAGCAGCTTGAGATGCCTCCAGAATTCCCATCTATCCATTTTGCAGAGTATCTAGGTACTGGGGAGTCAAACTGTGGGAGTAATTTTCTATCAGTCTGATGTCTGAAGTTAAAAAGCTGGTGTTGGGAGGTTTTTGAACTTTCAGGATCAGTGTCTAAATCCTTGTTTTGTGCATACTGTATGATCCAGTTAATTTTTTTGCTCAAAATATTTTTTACTTCTGCATATGGACTTTTAGAGAGCTTTGATCGTGGACAGTCCTGATTTGCTATTAAGTGGAATTTTTCAAAGCAGTCTCTGTGCCCCCTTAAAGATCTTGTATGTAGAAGATCTGTCTTTGGCACTCCTGTAAAGACACAATAGAGAAAATTTTCATTTACTATACACTCAACAAGCTCTCAAAGTCTTCACTCACAAGCCAAGAAAACAAAAACTTAACTGATGCTTTCCTGTTAACAGTCTAGTCACTGAAGCAAACAAGGCTATTTGATACTCTCAAGCTTTTGAAATTCCACTGAGTCTTGAGCCTTAGCATAAAAAGTGTTTTGCACACAGTAAAACCTAGTGCAGGACTTTTAGATTAGCTGGATGATAATGCAGATGATGCAAACTGCTAACTCTACATATTGCATTTAAACACAAGCATATAAACTGTGGGAGCAAAACCCCAAATATACTATATATAGTGAGAGTATATGTATGTATATATATATACACACACACAACTATATATCAGGAAGTTCTACATAAGGATACTGAAGAGCATTTTTAGAGTAGTCATTCTTGCTCTTACCCTTCTATGGATAACATCATGAGCTATCTGCTCAACAAATACTGCAATGTGCAGGCATGTGGCATCCATGTGGTCAAATGTATTTCAGACTTCAGTCTTAGTTTATTATTTTGTATTGGTTGTAATGCTGTCACATTTGCAAACATTATACCATCCTGAAACTAACTTCATTTAAGATGGATGCTTATTTTGTTTGCTTGTCCTTCTCCTTCAAAAGACTATTCAAATAGCTACAGCAGGGAGATTACTCAAACTTCAAAGTAACTGATAGTGATGGACATGTTAAAAAAAAGGAAAACAATCTGTGAAGATCCTCAGTTGGTGACTGAACACAGATGGTTTGAGAAACTATTTCAGAAAGTTAATAGTACTCCAGTACAAAATTACTTTCTGCAACTCTGAGTGGATATTTGGTTTCCCACTCTTTGGGCAGCATTTAACTCAAGAGCTTTACTCTTCTAGTTGAGCTTGTAGGGGCAGACACAAAATTTATGGGGCAAGGTGACAAAGAGTGTAAAATGCCAGAAGATAGGAGTGGAATTCAATTTTGTTTTTAGCAGCAGGGGAAAAAGGTAAGGTTGTGAAACAGATATTCTTCCTGTACATGAAAAAAAAAAAAACATTAGAATGAACAAAACCCTAGATCCTAGACAGAGGTACTTTTCAAGAAGGAAGTTTCTGAACAAAGTATAAAGACAGATATTGTATACTCACGGGTACAAAGTCAAGAGTCTCACTCTACAACACAAAAATCTCTCTCAACTTCTTTCACCAAATAAATATTAACTTTTAAGCTCCACAAAATCTACTTGCAAGGTTATTTCCCCCTCTCATCTCCATAGAGTCTTAAAACCATGACCTAACATTATAGTGAAAACGATAAAAGATTTGTTTTCATAACTTCCAGGAATAACTTAAATTTAGGAAGTCTGCTTAATTCAAATAGCATGATAGAAACTTATGTCTTTAAGCTATCAAGGAAGATCAAACACCATTAGCTGTACTTACAAGGCATATATTCACAACACTGCAAACCCTACAAAACCAGACTGAGTTGTTCAGTGTCATTTGCTTTAAGTGATTCTTCATCATGTCACACACTGCTGATACTTACAGAAAATACTGATTGGTTGAAAACCAGTTTTACACAATTTTCAGTACAACAACATTCAGGAACTCAGCTAACAATTTGACCATAAGATGAGTGAATGAAGCCAATGTCTTCATTCTGTGACCACAGGACAGAGTAATCCTGTCCAAAGAAAACACTTGAAGATTTGGTGAAAAGGGAAGAGAACTGCAGAATGCAATTAGTTAATCTAGGACAAATGCACTTTCACACAGACTGTTTCTAATTCACAGCTACTAACCTCTGGTTTGCTCTCAAGGTACCACTCCTTCTCCCAGCTCAAAAACCAAGCACACTTACCCAGCTTTCATTTTTCCTTACTCTCTCCTGCATGTGCTCCTTTCCCAAAAAACTAGGGGGAAAAAACCTGTGCTGTTTCTATTAAAAACAGAAAACCCCTGAATCTTTCCAGTGTAATGAAGTACTTCCAGAGCTGGTTCTAGAGGCATGGCCTCTTGCAGTTAAGTCCTATGCCTGGCACATCTGAAAGAGAGAGTCAGACTGCATTTCCTCACATACATGCTCTCACTTCTGGGGCAATCACAAAACAAACACCTGCACAACAAATTAGAGAAAAATGCAGTCTCACTTAAAAAAATGCAACAACCACCACCATTAATCCAACCTCCCCCCCCCCAAGTAAATCACAAATATTCATTTTAGGATTTATGCTTCCTTATTTCCATGAAAATACCATATCCTACTGGACAAGCAACAAATGCAGCATGAGGCCACACTGTGATAAACAGTTTCAGTTACACAAAAAAACCCAAACAAAAACACAAGTGCTCCATGACTGGATGACACCCCACCTGATTTTTATTTCTAAGCTCAAGTATTCCTTCTGGCAAATATATATTTTAAGAGTTCTGGACATTGTTAACTTCCCCACTCCAGAGGCATGCTGCTCAACAAAACGTTTTGTAAGAACTCAGCAATCCCATGTATGCCTGAAATTAGCAGCCATTACAGAAGAAAAACAACTTCAGAAACCCCAACTTTTGCTACTTATATGCCACGTATTTAGTCACACTGTCGCTATTTCTGAATGGAAAGCAAGTTATTATGAAACACTTCCAGTAAATATGCACACATACCACACCCTCAAACAGAAAAGTATGTACTTCCCCATCTCTTAACTCTATCATTAGAAACAAAACAGGTTCACCTAAATGCATACATTCCTAAAGTAAGGAACAGAAAACGTACAAACTGAAATCAGTTTCACACAGAATTACTAAGAGACCTGCTCCAGCTTTCAGACAACTGCTTTGGATTTCTGGTGTAGCAAGTATGCAAAAAAAAAAATTAAAAAAAAAAATCCAACCCAATCCCTGAAAGCACTCTCAATCTTTCTTTTGTATTAAGGTGACAATTAGTCCTTTCCCATACAGAAACCATGAATAGCATCAGTCACTAACCTTCTGGAATTGCATCGTAAAGCTGAGCATTCACAGCAGCTGCTGTGCTAGCACAAACTAGCAATGACGTACCAGTATCACAGCAAGTAAGAGCACGTTTCTTTGACACAGATTCTTCTGTGGGCAATACTATCAGCTTTATGAGGCAGAACAGATGCTTATTTCTTTTTGGTAAGACTTAAGACTCTATTCAGATAGCTTTGTTTTGGTTTGGTTTTTTTTTCTTTCTTCACAAATGCAAACAACCACCAAACAAAAACCACCAAACAATTCTACCAGCTGGTAAACTGGCATGGATCAAGTAAATGATATATAGAGATGACTCGTTTTTGGGAGACAATACTGTACACAAAGAAACAAATAAATCAAAGTAAGACTTTGGTCCATAACAAGTGACAACATGTTTTCTATAAAAAAATTATTTAAGTTCTGGGGATTTTCACAGAGTTCCAGTTCTGTCTTTGACATTCCTGTTTGCCAGTATCCTTCTTAATTTTCTTCTTTGGTTGTTCCTTCAAATCAATCATACAATCATCAACATTTTTTCCCCCCACACTTGAAGGTATGTGTACATTTGTCTCTTGTCTCACTTTCCAAGGATAGGATTGCAGACTATGTCCAAGTATGTCCTAACCTTCATACATTTTTTTTTTTCTGGAGAAGGAAAAAGGAGTGCAAAAAGCCCACAACCTATCAGAGCAAGAGAGTTTTAAGTGCAGAAAAAAAATATATCATTGAAATTCAGTAACAGCTAGATGATCATATTTAACTAACACAAGACAGTAGATGCTATTAGGAAATAAACTCACAGCAGAGATCATTTCTCAAGTGAACAAGAATCACAAGATGATGCCAAACCTCAAGACAAATCATAGAAGCAAATAATGGATGGTAAACACATTCTTTTGATTCTGGTAACCCACGTTCCAGATAAAATATGAAATGGTATCCATTTACTTATCAGTATCTCTATATGCTGAACTTGTAAAAAACAGGGCTCCCTATTTAGGAGACCAGCATTTAAGTGTAGGGTTTTTAAAAAAAAACCATATATTTTAAAAATATTTCTATTTGTATGCTATGCAGGACAGAAACTCTTCTCCTACAGTGGTAAAGTTCTCAACATAAGTCATCCCAATCCATCCCTGCAAAAGATGATCAGAGGGATGGAGCAGCTCTCCTATGAGGACAGGCTGAGAGAGTTGGGGCTCTTCAGCCTGGAGAAGAGGAGGCTTCGAGGGGACCTGATAGTAGCCTTCCAGTATCTGAAAGGGGGCCTACGGGAAGGATTATTTACAAGGTCCTGCAATGACAGGACAAGGGGCAATGGGTTTAAACTGGCAGAGGGGAGATTTAGACTGGATGTTAGGAGGAAGTTCTTTCCAGTGAGGGTGGTGAGGCACTGGAACAGGTTGCCCAGGGAGGTTGTGGCTGCTCCCTCCCTGGAGGTGTTCAAGGCCAGGCTGGATGAGGCCTTGAGTAACCTGTGCTAGTGGGAGGTGTCCCTGCCTATGGCAGGGGGTTGGAACTAGATGATCCTTGAGGTCCCTTCCAACCTTACCATTCTATGATTCTAAAACATATTTGTACATTGATAGCTAGCAATGAGGCAATTACAAAGTAGTACACATTTTTGTAACAGTGAAGTAGCAAAGAGAGTACCTATCATGTAAGCAGGCGCGTAATCACACCTCAGTAAATCTTGCCTTGTTTTAAAGCATTTGTTCTTGGAAGTAGGTAATTTTCCTTCATACTAATTCTAGGGATTTTTCTGTTGTTGTTGAAGGGAAGAAGCCTACAAAGGCTTTACTTCTGCCTTTCTAACTAATTCACCAATGAACTACACAACTCTTCTTCATGATAAAGATACAGAACTAAACAGAAATGTTTGCTCATGATTATATATGGCTAGAAGAGTTGCCTTATTTTGAGATTATAATTATAAACAAGTTCAATTCAAAAGGAATGCTCTTGAATTCTAAGTCTACTTCATGTCCTTTAAAGATGTTTTCATTAAAAAGATGAATAAAAAAAAAACAACAAAAAAACCAGTGATGTTTGTTTGTCTTCCACAGCAGCTTTTGGGGATTTTTTTTTTTTTTTAAATGTTTGCTCTCTTTTCTAAAAAAGAAAACAAAACAAAAAACAACTTATTTGGTCCTTTAGTTCCATCAATAGGAAATTATGTTAAAGAAAGTCTGTGTTCCCTTCATTGCAATTTCTAATGCAATGTTGTAAATTAATTGTTTTTGCAATGGTGAATAACCTTAGCTTGAGCAGCTGAAGAGGAAAAACCACCCAGAATTTAAGATTAACTAAAATTAAGAATACTTCTAGACACACAAATAGACAATTATAAGCTTACAATGAGAGCAATTGGTTAATTAAAGTACCTTTAAAGAATTTACAAGTACTTAGGGTCAAGATTTATACCTGACCACAGAGAATGGAAAATAAAACTCTGATTTCTCAGTACGATGCTTACATCAAACATACATATAGCTTCCATAAACATGTAAAGTACATGTGGTTATTAAAGACAGTCAAGAGAGTGAATGCACTCCATGCTACAAATTTGCATAGTAGTGGCAATATAGGTGAAATCACCTAAGCACAATTAGAAAAGGCACACTTTTAGCATTAGGTATTTGTGGAGACTGCCTTCATAGTCAGTGGAGCAACGCTCCCAAGGTGCAATCTGCCTCATCTTAAATAGTTAATTCTAGAAAAACTTGTGACAGGCACCTGTGCTTTTTTTTTTGCTTAATCCTGTAAGCAAGCAAGAACCCTTGTGAAGGATGCCAGTTCACGGCTGCATACTTCAAAAGCCCCAGTTTTCATAACACATTCTGAAATGTTCCAGCTGCTGCTCCCTTCAGCTGTCCACCTTGCACACAGAGGAACACTGTAAACAACCATGGTGAGCCAGCTCACAAAACAGCTCAACATCTGCTAGTGTTGACTAGGAACATGAAGATCAGATGAGGTCAAGTTTGGCTTACCTAGAGTACAGCACTAAGACTTGCAGCAGACAGGGAAATACTTCACAATGTTAGATGTTCATGTCTGCTCTAAGCCATTGCTACATAGCAGTTTGCTTATTAAAAGTGCTACAGGAGAGGTAGTTCTTGTAACAGAAAACCAGATTTCAAGACCTCTTAAAAAATATATTAAGTAACACCAACTCATGCCATTCACTAACTGCCAAAACCAGACAACTGGTAAAGAACAGATACTACCTTGTTCACGAACTCGAAGTATTCCACACATCAAGTGCACACACAAATCCTCTCCCATTACGTTCCTCTTAGTTTAACTGATTTCATTTATCTGATTTAGCATGTAGCAAAGACATACCATAGAACACAGAACAGAGATACAGTTGACATTTTCATAATTCCCTTCATACACTTGGCAAGAAGGAAAAAAAAAAAAAAATCAGTTAAATTGACCTTGGAGAAAGTGGACACCATGAGACAGTCTTCTTGCATTCTGGATGATGTCAGGTAAGCAACAGACGGTTCAATTTTCTTGTTTGCATGTACAACACCCCCCTCCCGCCCCCAAAATGTAAACATGGAAAATTCAAGAATGTACTTTTAGATCTAGCCACACAGCTCCACTGTTACTCACCGGTACTTACACAGCAAGATTAGAAGATTAAGAATAGCATCTTCAACTATGTTTGGACTTGAATTTGCAGTCAAGAGGCTTACTGGAAACTGCAGCTACTTCCACAAGTCAATTCAAGTTTGCAGAAATGAGTCACACCCTTGGACTGCAAATGTTACCTTTAAACAAGTTCTCATCTGTCTAGTCTAAAGCTCTTAGCTTTTGTGGCTGCATTTTATTGGTTATTTCATTAACATTAAAAGAATTAAACCTGCAGCTTCCAATCCTTTCAGTTACACCTTACAGCCCATTTTATTTCAGTGAGGTATTCTTCTGCAAGGTGTTGAGAAAGAAAAGAGTGACATTTCAGTGCTTAAAGCAACTAGACCACCTTTTTTTCTGTTTCTTTGTTTAAAGTGGAACATAAAGAATACAGAATGAGAACATTACACAAGACTTCATAGATCTTAACAAGAAAAAGGCTACACAGCAGGACAGATTTGTTTAAAGCATTCTTCGTCTCAACCTGGAGATTGGGATGCATCAACCTGATGCTGAAGTTGTTTCAAATGATACAAGTCTATTTGCACTTTAAAAGATCACAGAAATTTAATTATATTGACATAAATAATGGGAAGAGATGTCCAGCACATATTACATCTTATTTTATATTACAAGATCTGGTGTATAGACTGTCATTTGTTATTCAGCTGTTCCTCATCTTTAAACTGAAACAAAAGCATGCCAGTTTGCTTGTTAGATAGCATTCTTCAAGATGTTATTGTGGTTAGCAGCACCAAATAAGCAAAAGTGTAAATAAACCCACAACTGATTAAGCAATCACATTTTCCCCTTCTGTTACAGTTTTATATCCATTACAGACCCTTGAATCTCAGGAAATTAAGATTTTTATGTAATTCTGCATGAAGAGATACCAGTACAAAACCAGGTTAAAACAGATGCATTACCAATCACAAGTAATGTAAAATTAAACTGTAATTATGACAGACTTTCAATGCTGAAGTTTTCATAGACAAGTATGCTGTATTAAGTTCTGGAAGCTGTGACTTCCAAAGGCATTGTCCAGAGGATCACAAAGTGTGCATTAACAGAGAACACATTTGCACTGCACAATGCATTTTTATATGATTATATCAAAACAACTAAGATCTCAGACAGCACCACTGCACACCACTCTAGCTGTCTCTGCATGCTCTGTGAAACATGGGACAGATGATTACACTCTTCTAATAGGGGAGTTCGAGCACAGATGAGTATCTCTGCACAGCACAGCATTTTTATGTGGTAACTACAATTGGGAGTTTCACAGCAGCTTGCAGGGACACTGTATATCAACAAACTCTGTTGCCTGAACACACAGGTTTTATACATACAGACACTAATATTTTCATGTGCTCATGTATTTCCACCTCAGCCTCCAGTTATAACTGCAGATTTGTTGTTCGTATTTTATGTTTGCTATCAGAGTTCAGTCAATAATTTTCCCATATTCTAACGAAATTTAAAAGCAGAAGAGATTTGTCTGTAACACAGATGGCATGTGGTTTCCTGGTTTATGCAATCTAGTTACATGTGAACTCACAGGATCATAGGATGTTAGGGGTTGGAAGGGACCTCCAGAGATCATCAAGTCCAACTTCCCTGGGACAGCAGGACCATAGAATCTAATGCAGGTTGCACAGGACACATCCAGACTAGTCTTCAGTGAAGGAGACTCCACAACGTCTCTGGGGAGCCCACTCCAGTGCTCTGTGACCCTTACATTAAATTCTTCCTTATGTTGAAGTGGAACTTCCTGTGCTGGTTACAACCATTACCCCTCGTCCTATCACAGGGCACAAGTAAGAAGAGGGCCTCCCTTCCTTCTCAACACCCAGACCTCATACATTTATAAACATTTATTAAATCCCCTCTCAGTCTTCTCTTCTCCAGATTAAAAAGCCTCAGGTCTCTCAGCCTTAACTCATAAGGTATGTGCTCCAGTTCCGTAATCACCCTTGCAGCCCCCTGTTGGACACTGTCAAGTAGATCCCTGTCCCTCTTGAACTGGGAAACCCATAACTGGATGCAATATTCCAGGTGAGGTCACACCAGGGCAGAGTAGGGTGGGAGGAGATTAAAAACATTTCCTGTTTCAATCTGCAGGTTAATGTGACACTTCCTTGATAAAAAACAAAACAGTACACAACAATCTCTAAAGTTCACTGTCTGTACATGGCAGACAAAAGCCAACATCAAATTCCAGCAGACCCACACCATCAGGATATTATTGTAAGCCTCATCCATCTAAAACTTTAAAACCACCGTACAGAATCAGTTTTGCGTCTCATATATGAAACACTAAAACATCATTCCAACACTACAAAGGTAAAAGTTGAGACATCTCCACACTAATCCAGGAAGAAATGAGGTGGGGATGGTTTCCAACTTGCTCATTCCTAATTATTTGCCTTGGTTTTAAGTGTGACAATCAACATTACTACTATGTGCACACAAAAACTCATACGGCTGCTGAACTCACAGACGTCTGAAAGATTTGTCAGCAACAAACTACAGAACAACATACTTAGCTGCACTTACATAGAGTTTGCTTAAATGTATTTCAGAAAGTCTGTTTCAGACCAGGTTCAACTGGTGAAGTCTTGGGCCAGATCAGTTTCAAGTACATGGATTTACCACAGATAGCTTTAAGCAACCAGGTGCTGGCACAACGGGAAACAAAACTGCCTTTGTGAGTTTTGTTAAAGTGTTAGCAGTATGACATCCTTTTCAAAAACGAAACTGGGAAACCTAATTTCAGAATTTCATGCATAAATTCAGGGAATCATAGAATGATTTATGCTGGAAAAGCACTTTAAGACAACAGGATCCAATCATAAGCCAAACATTGCCAAGCCCACCACCTGCCCTTGGACATGCATTTGCAATGCTCCCTTCCATCCTGACCCATCTCCTAGTAAGGACTGGATGATCAGGAAAGACGGAGGAAGTGCTACACACTCCCCTTAAGACAGACAGCAGTTAACACATGGAAATTAACAGGGTGCTGTAAACAGTGGGAGTACTTAAGCATCCTGCAAGATGCTGAGCTGTGACTAATAGCCTGCCTGTACTTGAACAGCAGTTATTTCCTACTTCTCTAAGGGTGAAGTTGCACACTTATGTTGGCACTATGTATGAGCAAGCTTGAAGCACTATCCTAGCTGTTGCAGGGAATCTTTTTAGAACAGCCTATCTCACATTTCAAACGTCTGTGCTTCAAATGCTTGGATTTTAAACTGTTAAATAAAAAGGCAAACTATTACTGCAAATGACACTTATTTGTAAGTGTGAGACAGCACATCTATGGACTTCGTGGAACTCACAGTTGGATTCTGTTCAACAAGTAGCTGGCTGTAAGGCATCAAAGCAGGCAATCAGTATCCAGTGCAACACTTCAAGTTAGTGAATTACCCATTTCATTCTCTACCCAGGGCCACCAGATAATTATTTCAGACATCACAGGAATATACAGGCATGAAGTAGATATGTCAGAAGTAGGAAGAGCATGACCATGGATATGATAAAAGGCTGTTTCATGCAGTGGTTCAGCAAATGAAGTCTTATGATTCTTTATAAAGTCACTTACACAGCCTCTTCTGTCCTTAAGCCTCCTCTCCCTATAAAGGCAGTAGCAGTATATCTTTTAAAGTGGCACACAGAAGACAGAATATAACAAATGGAGGAGTTTTTTAATGCTATGATAAAATTTAATACTTTTAATACACAAAAGAAAACATTAAGAACATAATAGTTCATGTAATTTCAGGTGAGTTTTCAATCACTATTTCCTTCAAGGAGTCTTTTTTTAAGCTTAACTCAAAATTTAAAATATTATGCAAAGTAGTCTGCTGCACAGTTTAAGTCTCTACCGTTATCAAGGAGTTTCAGGAGATAAACACAAACCAGCTGTTCCAGCTTAAACAGTCACTTTTCAATATAAATATCATAACAAGTAACTTTGACAAATTCACAGCTTATCTAAAAAAAGAGTGTAGAAACAACTCGATATATTCTTAACACATTGTTTTACCAGTTTCAGCATTTCCAAAATAACAAAAGTTCACACAAACAAAAAATACCACCAAAAAAAACCCAAATCAAACAAACCAAAACAAACTAAAAAGAAAAAACACAGAACAAACAACCCAAACATCCTAAGTTTAATTGAAATATTTAAAAGAAAAATATTGCCTTAATAAGAATTAATTTTAAAGCCTATAGAGAGAAATCTCTTTATTCCCCTCCACACAAAGAACCATAAACCATAAAACTCAGGGTTACTGATAGTTTGTCCCAGGTTAGACAGTTATTCTGAGTTTTAGCAAGAGGTGCAGCAAATACACAAGAAAGTCTCTTCTAAACAAAAGCATAAAGCATGTAAATTACTAAAGTATGAAAAGCATTGTTCAGATTAAAATATATTGCCTCTAGTAGCAACAAAGACCTTAAAGGCATTATCTTTTTTGTTTTGTTTTGTTTTCTAAAAAAATCAAAGCTAATGCATTTTTCAGATTTTTGTAAGACAGGAACAAAATGTTATTACCAACACATGCACTGAAAGTCAGATGCAGAACTATATGGAATACACATCCCTTACACTGTCCTACAGCCTAGTCTTACACTTCTAGGGTTCACAATAAACAACTAGATCTATATATACAGTGCTCTTTCCTCAGAAAGACTGAATCTTAAGACCTTTAGTGTACCCTCAGATACACCAGTGATACTGTCTGTCACAAAAAAATGGGACTGTTCACATAAGAGTGCTAAGATCTTCACATTCAACTGCCCCATACACAATTGGCAAATATAACTTTATATAATGCAACAAATCGGTTTGTTGCCCCCAAATCAAGTAATGATATCTATACTTTATTCATAAAGTCTGACTCAAAAAATAACCCAACTACTGCTCATTTATGCTCTACACTTGAAGAGAAACACGGTAGCTAAGTTCTTTAGCACAATGAGGTCTGCCATTTTAAGAATACTATCTTGGAGACCAAAATGGTATTACAAGATCACTTTTTTAAAAGACTTTAAAAATTCCTACTTTCTAGTTTGCAAAACTTAAGAAGCTTTGACAATGAACCCTGGTTAATCATATTGCATCTATCATCATCTTATAAAAATAAAAATAAATAATCCTCACTATTTTTCATAATACATTGATCTACTTGCAGAAAAAAACCAAACTGTTCTGCTCTAAAAGTTGTATTCATTTAAGTTTTACGCATAGACCCATCTAACAATTGAGCTAAATCCCTGAATAAGGCAGAATAGGAACTTCTCCTGGTCTGAATTAACACCAGAGGTCCAACACCAAAAGATGCAATTAACACCAGGGCCTCTCAAAAGGAAGGTACACCTCTACATCTACACATTAGAGTAGCTAAGGCACCCACCTTGAGCGGATATGAGCTATTTAGGAACCAAACTAACTAGTCTGGTCAGCAGAAAAACTTTCCAGATGCACGTTTTCAATCCAAAGCACACATAAAAGCTCAGCTTTTGTTCGGCTCCAAGCTAAGGAGTCTACAAGCAGATTTCACAGAACACGACTCCTATTAAAACGTTACCTTCGATGTTCAGCTCGAAACAAACGTGGCAAAAAGAGAGCGTTTCCTTCTCGGTCCCCAGCTTGCAGACGCTGCAGACGTTGTCATCGTTCAAGTCAATGCTCACAAACTCCTCTTCGTTCATAGTGCCCTTGGAGGGGGAGACGGGGAGAGGACGAGAAGGGACGCGGCCGTTATTCCAACCCCCAGGTAGACGAAGCACCGGCCGCCCGGTGCCTGGCGAACGGCAGGCAGCACCGCACGCCGCCCACAGCCACGGCTCTGCGCTCCTCCACGAGTCGGGCCGAGGGCGGAACGAAGGAAGAGGCGTCCCGGCAAAGTTTCTTCCTCAATGCGCGGAAACCACGGCGCGGGCAGCGGCCAGGCCACACGGTGGGGGCGGCAGCGACAAGTTCCCCCGCGCCGCCTCCCCGCCCGGCCGCCCGCGCACCGTCTGCCTTCCCGGAGGCACCCCCGTCCCGTCCCGCTCCCTCCCAGCTCCATCCCTGGCCTCGCTGCCACCCACTCCCCCTCCCCCGCCTCTGCGCACCACCTATGTGGACGTGGACATGCCGCCGCAGCCGCGGCCACCACCAGAACCGCGACAGTCCAGACCCCACTCACCACCGCTCCGTGCAGCCGTCGCCCCCTGCGCCCCACACCACTATTGTTCGGCTGCCAGCGCCTCAGACGCCGGAGCTCGGCGCAAGGCCCCGCCCGCCGCTTCCGGGCGAAACCACGGCTCCTGCGGGACGGGGCGGGACGGAGGGGAATTGAACGGAGACGCTGAGGTCGGTCTCCGCGCCTCGCCGCACCTGGCGTTGCCTAAGTGCGGGCCAGTGAAGAAGGGCGAGGCGGTAGGAGCGAGAGACTACGGACTCCCCGCCGCGTCGCTGCGCCAGAAAGAGCAGATGCTTCCCTGCTCCTCGTACCGGTTGGGCTCTCCCAGAGCACGACGAGGAGTGAGGGCGGGGGGAGATGCCGCCCCCGAGCAGCGGGCCGGTGGGAGAGTAGAGCATGTGCTTGGTTGCTTCGGGGCCTAATTATGTAGTTATCCCAGTGTGCCGTTACCTGTAATTAGCTGGTGCCACAAGTGCCGGATGTTTGGGTTCATGTTGATTATATTTTGTTAGAAGTACACTAAAAAAAAAGCTTACAGGGGTTGAAATCGAGAAAGGAGAATGTACATGAGAAATAGTCTTGAAGTCCCAAAGAGCTGTACTCAGCATAATAAAAAATATCAAATGCAGGCTGTCAGTATGATCTGAATGGAAAGTAAACCCAAGCCAGGTCTGTACTTGCACTTCATACACGAAGCCACCACTGGTAGATGACATCATCTTGAGAATTTCCAAAACTGATGGAAATTAGGTATGACACAAAGCAAGATTATTTATGAAAGTAACCTTCAAGAATCTCCTCCAAACCACACATCACTACAGTTTTTATTGTTTTGTTAATTTTATTTCCTTGGGGTATTTTCTTTTCAAAAAGAAGGGAAAAAGAAAACCCAGATGATGCTAGAATGCCATCCTTCACAGGTCTTAAGTAGCAAGCTGACTTTAGATTTGTTTCTTTTGAAGGATGATGTAGCACATTTCATCCAGAGCTTTCTGCAGTCTTCCTCCAGTTGTTTCTCCCGTGGGCTGAGACTGGATGTGGGAGAGTGGCTGTTTTTTGTGGTCCCCTCATCATCTGCTTTTTTGATGTACATGTGGAGTGGCAAAGAAGCAGCAGTCTGACTGCACTGCAAAAGCGATATTATGACAGAAAAGAGGATGTCAGCCTGGGGCAGAAGATTTACAAACAGAGAGACTGGACAGATGATGGTAGAAGATTATAAAATCTATAAATATTTGAGTATTTTGCCCTCCAGAATCTGATGTACACCTAAAGGCTGTTGAATCTCGACAGCCCATTGCCACAGTGCACCAGCAGCTGTGAAGTCCAACGGCAAAAAAAGTAATGAGTCTTGTTCATAAATGACATGGGAGACAGTACGCTTCTCGAGAGCTGAGCAGCTTGTCAAAAAGGCTTCTAAGATATAGGGGTCATTGCAACAAAAACAGGGAGAGAGAAATAATGTTTCAGGTGCAAAGTTTCATAAAAACCTAACAAATGCCAAAGTGAAGGTTGTCTGTGCAATCTTCACTACTGCCTGTGATATGATTCCAATTATACATATATCTATGTATTTCCTCCCAAGACACTTGGTTCATCAGTGCACATCATTGTAGCTAACACTTAAGTTACATTGGAAGATTATTTTAGTAGCAAACAAATCTGTTCTGTCTTTTTATGTTTCTTTTTCCCTACTGAGGTTGCATTTTCATTATAAGGAGGCTTTGGCAAGGATCACGCTTTAGTAATTCCCACTGCTTCCCCATCCTCCAGCTGCTTGGTCATGCTCCCACACTGCTTTCTTGCTGTGTTTCAGTGTTTGTGAGATGACACAAGGGACCAGATCACTGATTTTACTGAAAATACTGTTAAAAAGAAGTCCAAGAGGAGGCAGGATGGCTCAGGCATTATCAAAAATACATTACAAAATCCCCAATAGAGATAATGAATTAGTGTTAGCACAGCTGAGGTAGAAGTATCTGTGTAGGCTTTTGTGTGTACATTAAACAAGACTCCTGAAAGGAGAAAAGTTTGTAAAGAATTTGAATTTGAAATTCATTGTCAATGTGAGATAGTTCTGCCTCCCCTCAAAAAAAGACAAAGACCCAAACATCTAAAAAGTAATGTTTCAAAACTAGCCTAACTTCTGACGTCTTCCATCTCAACTCTCCTCTTTCTGCTGTCCCCTGGGCTTGGGGATATTTTTTTCCCCTCTGCAGGTCAGGTGGCTGGGGTTCTTCCAGGCACTCTGGCAGATCTTCATGTTCTTCAGGCAGTTTTCTGTCAGCAGCTAGTAAACGGATACATTTTCGCTACATCTTCTGGGTGGTTTTTGTTTGTTTGTTTGTTTTTGGGTTTTTTTGTTTCATTTCATGTTGGTTTTTGTTTTATTCTGCTGACTTTCCTAGCTTCTTGTATTTATTATTGTCTTGGTTTTGCATATCTCTTGTTTCTGTGTTCTCTAACATTTCCTAGCTTATTTTATCTTTCACCCCAGAAGACTGAACAAATACAAATAATAATACTTTGCTGTATACCCTATTTTTACTTCTCTATTTTGTGACTTATTTTCTCTTCTTATTCTCCCACTACTCTTTTGACTTCATTCAGTGCACAGATTTACTGTAATGTATTGTTTTGAACCATTACTGACTAATCTTAATCACATTAGTCTGTGGTATAAAACCTAACTGAAGAGGAGTAGTTCAAGTTTCCCTATCCCTGCCATTTCCTTTGTGTTGGGTATGGTAATCTTGTGGCTACCGCAAAGTGCAAAGAGGCACTGAGATGTTCCAAAGGAAATAAAAAAAAACCTTAAAAAATATCTCAAAACTTTTCTTGATCAGCTTGTCGATACTACTTTTATTCAGCTACATTACTGCTAGATTTGGTGAAAGGATTTTTGGAGTGGGAAAGCAGCTGATGTTCCAGCAGTCTGAAGTTGCATCAAACTCGATGTAACATGAACAGTTTTATCTCTTGCTCCTAGCCCTTTTGTTCATTTATCTATATCTTCCCCCCAAGCTATCATCCTGTAATTCCATTTTTGGCAGCAGGCCCAGCTGAAGCATTCCCTGCTTTTATCCATTTTTTCCCCCTGTTATTTTAATTTTTCTTGGGTTATGTACCAAAAAGTAACCAATGTCAGTCACCCTTCTTGTCCAGCTCACTGCATGATTGCCCAGACATTGTAATACATAAGGGGTTGTGTCAAGATGGCTGGAAGAGCAGAAAGCAGTAGTAAAGTCTATTTAAGACAGCTGCATAAATATGTGAATAAAGACAGCCTGTCTTTCTTCTCCTTTTTCTGTTTTTCTCCTGAACCTTGTGACCACTGTCCTCCAGTATTTTTTCTCAATGTCTATTCTGTTCTACCAAACAAAACCATACAGATACTCCATGCTGGTTCTGTAGAACACTCTTGTCTGTGCTATGGCACACCACTGGTCTTGATTCTTATCATTTTCTTGCCCCCCCTTTTCTTTTCCTGGAACTCACCAAATTGTCTGCCTTCGTTAAACTGAGATCTTCTGTGGAAATTCAGTTTTGTTCATTAATCAGTGAGAGAAGAAGATAAGGGGCTGTTCTGGAGACTTGATAAACTCAGTACTGCATTTGAAGAGACAGTACTAAGAAAAATTTTAAGAGCTAACCACAACACCACTGGTCGAATTCACAGATGTCATCTCAATAAACCAGCTACAAAATGAGAGATTGCTCATTGTTAAGTCATGTTCTTTTGTTCTATTTTTTTTTTCCCTTCTGAAGATAGAAAAACAAATCTGCAACTGTGTACATCTAGTAGGCCACAAAACGAAGGAAGATGAGATGGCCTAAAGTTACTCCCAATTCATGTTTTATAAACAAAGGCTTATATCAACTTGTTGGCTACAGTGGATCAGAGACATGGTAATTCAAACAAGTCATGTATGTGAGACAGAGGACAGGAGGGACTCCTCCATCTTCACACTCTGGTAAAGCATTTTCTAGTAACTAGTTTATCCTGCCTGATTTCCTAGTCAGAATAACACCAAGATTTCCTAATCCTAACAAGATCTTGTTGCTTAATTATAATGGTGAAATAGCACTTGTTTGTGCATTACTTTTCCTTCCATAGATTTAAATACTCTTTTCAATGCCTCTTGCCCCTTGAATGGTCAACAATGCTCTTTAAAGCTCTTTACACTTCTTCTTTCAAGGTTAATTGAATGTGTTGTCTGCTGCTACAGTCTTATTTCTGGTGCAGCCTTACTGTCCTCCTTGATTGTCGCAACAAAGTACAAAGTTGTGGATGTCTACAAGTGACTGAAAGTGCTGTGCCAAGCTGTGCATGCCTTCCTCCTGCCCAAATCTCAGCCCTTCTGTTCGACTTTACTCTCCCATGAGCTGTCAGTATTGTCTGACAGTGCTTGTCATTCCATTTTTTTCTAAAATTAAGACTTTGTATTGGCTTTTGGATCTTGTCCAATGTGCCTTCTGATACTTGGCTATTTCTCTTAAAGCAGCAGAATCTTCTTAATCAGCTATTAATCAGGATCTGTAATACATCCCCTGAAATCCTTATATCTGTTAGTCTTTAGCTCTTACCTATGAACTTGGCATTGACTCATATCTTATTCTGGTGATTCACGACTCTCCATGTCTGTTGCTGGCTTGTCTTTCTAACCCAGTTAAAATCAGTACCTTTTGGTCATTGATCAAGGGCAGATGCCACAGCTTACGCTTGGCACAGCACATTCAAGTCTTGCTTTTTCTCTCACAAGCCTCTCTTTCTCCCTCTTTTTACACACTGCTCTTGCAGTCATTTAAGTCTTTAATTTGAATACTCCTTGCAGTAGAATAATCTCCCTGAATCTGTACAAAAAGACTGTGTCTGTAGTATCTTGTTTCTTCTATGTTTTTCAGAAGATTCAGCCTTGTTGACTGCCTCAGCACCCCTGTCACTTCACACCTCAAATATTACCAACTTCTATCTCAAACTTCTGTGACTTCCGCTGTGCTCTCAGAAAGCTCATTCAGGTTTGCACTGTGTGGATTATCTTCCATGCTGACATGTCTATCTCTGTTCCGACCTTCATCAGCATCAGAGGCAAGCTCATTGTCCCTCAGTTTCTGATCAATTGACTGTGTTCTGAATCAGCTTTATTGTCACATTGAGCATCATCCCTCACATACTCTCTGTCAGTAATGCTATTCTTCACTGTCCCGTTAGTGTATTTCTCACACAATCACCTTTTGCCTTTTTAGAAAAGACCTCATTTTGTAAAATGTAAAATATTTACAAAATAGCCTCCTTTGGTGGAAGTTCCTTGAAAACTTTAAAGGAATTACTTTGTACTGTTACTTCACCTAAACCTTATTTCTGCATTGTTACCTAGAGCTGTTTCCCAGAGATGAACAAGCAAAATGCAGTTCTCGCGCTCTGTACCCTTCACCAGTGCTATTTATCCAGTTGTTCCACCGCTTGTATTTTTGCAACCTGTAAACTATAATCTTCCTTTTATTACAAATACTTATGCAGTTGTTATCAAAGCCCTAGGGTTGCCAAACTGTGGTCTACTGAGAACCGTCTTAAGTAGGCCGCAGTCTCATGTTGCTTGAGTGTAAGTTTCATTGTAGTTTTGGCTAACTGGTATATAATACTAGGTGAGAAATTTTGAGGAGTGCTAGAGACTCCTCAGATGTGAGGAGCACTGACTAGCACAGAAAACCCTGATTTTTCATAAGGATAGTTTTTGCAGTGATATATTGTAATAATATCAACACAGCATTATGAAACCTACATATATACCTACAGCACTGTGAAACTTCTGTGGTCTTCAATGGTTTTCCACATGTTGAAATATCAACCTGAAAAAGTATACAAGAGAGTTACCAATCTGAGAAAGCAGAAAGATGTATATCTCTACCTTCTATACAGATTAAAATATGTCTTCTGAAGTAGGTGTTATAGTATTCTAGTATTCAAGTCTGTACTGTCTAGAGAACTAATAGCATTAGTTGTGCTATCAGAATACACACTACACTGCCTCTGTACTACAGTCTTCTGTGGCAGCAAACACAAGAACAGCATCTTCATACTACTGTCCTCCCAATTTTTTTAAATTCTGAAACTTGCTCTTTAACAGGATATTGGAAGGGTTCCTTCCCTTGTTTATTTGATAGAGTTAAAGTCCAATAGGTAAAATAAAAAACAATACCAACCCAAAATCCCACCTCAACTAACCAACCAACCACCAACAACAAAACCGGCCAACCAAATGAAAAAAACCCACAACAAAACGAACACCACACCCAAAAAGCAAAATGAGCAACAAAACAAACAAAAAGAAAACCAACACAAAACCCCAGAAACAACAACAACAAAACACAACCAAAAAACCTAAAAAAACCCCAAACTGGGTAAATTAGTTGTGTACAATTGTACAACAAAATAAATATGTTTAGTGAAATATGGCAAAAATGTGAACCACTTTTGAACGCAGTTTGAAGTATTTTTTCTCTTACACTCTGTGTTTTGATGATAATAATTCTCAAAGTGGTAGGATGCATCTGTGAAGATGGTGTTCACCTCAAGAAACACATACCCAGTTGAAGCGCCCAAGTTGTTCATTGCAGCAGTAATTCCAATTCCTGCTGCAGCAGAATAATCCTCTTTGGTATCTCTTTCATCTGGCAACACTGGTGGCTGTTTCTTGTTGCTATTTATGTGTTTATGCACACACACACATGCACATATTTAAAAAATTATTGCTTCAATGAAAGAAGTCAGTAGGGCATCAGAGGAAATGTTCTTGCAGAAGCAAGCAGCACTTAATATGAATTTGCGGTAGTGCAGATGGCAAACCTGCTCCCTCGACTGAGGTTAAAGGCTTTTTGTCTATGTATATATAGAGTGTTTCACTGTATCATGGCTATTAGGATCCCTGTGTACAGCCTAATGGCTTAGCTCTGCCTTCCAGCTCTGATAGGTGTGTTTTGAGGCATTTACACTAACTGTGCACTCAGAAACTGCTTACAATAGCAGGAGTGTTAGTGCTGTAGCACTAGACTATTACTAATTCAGCCAAAGTGCCTAAACACAGGTAAAGATGGAAAGCGAGGGAGGAATTTGTGCAATAGATATGATCTGTCAATTTTAGAACAGTCTGCACATGACACACTGTGCAACATTCATAATCACATACACACATCCAGGAATCAGCTGAGGCAGGAAGGCACCTCAGGAGATCACCTGATCCAACACCTACCTACACTGGGATCAGTCAGAGCAGGTTGATCAGGGCTGTGTCCAACTGGGTTTTTAACATCTCTGAAGCTGGAGACTCCACAGCCTCCCTGGGCATCCTGTGCCACTCTTTGACCACCTCCATAGTGAAAAGGTTTTCTTTATGTTTCAGTCGAATTTCCCATATTTCGCTTTATATCTTGTCACTGGATGGCACTATGATGAGCCTGGCTTCCTTTTCTGTACTCCCCCCATCAGGTGTTTGTACACATTAATGAGACCCCTCTTAGCCTTCTCTGATGAAGGTTGAGCAGTCTTATCTCTCTCATTGTTTCCCCATAGGAGAGATGCCTTCAATCATTATAACACTCCACTGAACTATCTCTGGTGGCTTTATGTCTCTCTTCTACTGGAAAGCCCTGCACCGGATCCAGCACTCCAGTGGTCATCAGGGCTGAGCAGAGGAGGAGGATTAGCTCCCTTGATCTGCTGGTGATACTCTATCTAATCCAGCTAAGGAGACTGCTTGCTTTCTCTATTGAAATGTCACATTGCTGGATTATGCCCCACTTCTTGCCCACCAGAAACCACCAGAAGCTGCTTTCCAGCTACTCATCTCCCCACTTGTACCAATACCTGTGGTTATTCCTCCCAAGATGCAAGACTTGCACCTCTCCTTGTTGAACTTCATGAGGTACCATTCAGTCCAGTTTCCAACCTGTTGAGGACCATCTTTAGGGTGGCACAAACCTCTCATATCTCAGCTACACCTCCTGGTTTTGTCCCAGCTGCAAAATGGCCATCATCCAGGTAACTAATGAAGATGTTAAACAGTACTGGCTCTGAATCAGCCCCTGAGATGCACCATTAGGGATTGGTGTCCAGCTAAGTGTCATACTGCTGATCAGAACTTTTTGAACTCAGTTCCTTTAGTTGTCAGTCTGCCTCATGTACTTTTATCTAGTCCAGATTTCATTAGTTTATTCATAAGGATGATATCAGAGAAAGTGTTGAAAGCCTTTTAAAGTCAAGATAAAGAGTATCACTGCTTTTCCTTCACCCACTGAGCTAGTTATTTTATCAAAGAAGGCTCTCAGGTAGGTGAGGCATGATTTTCCCTTCATAAATCCTTGCTGACTGTCATGATTTAAGCTTATCCAGCCAGCAACAAAGCACCGTACAGGTACTTGCTTGCTCCTACCCTCCACTGATGGGATAAGGAGAAAATACGACAGAAGACTTGAAGATCAAGGTAAAGTACGGGGAGGACACACTCTTTAATTATGGGCACAGACAAAAGACAGACTTAACTTGGGAAAACAAAATCAGTTTAATTTAAACAAAAGCATCACCAGTTTACCAACTGAATCAGAATAGGACATTAATAAATGCAGTAAGGGTGACAGAGCATTGGAACAAGCTGCCCAGGGAGGTTGTGGAGTCTCCCTCTCTGGAGATATTCAGGAACTGTCTGGATGCATTTCAGTGTGATCTGGTCTACGTGATCCTGCTCTGGAAGAGGGGTTGGACCAGATGATCTTTTGAGGTCCCTTCCAGCCCCTGACATTTTATGATTCTATGAAATGCAATTTTTTGTCCCGCACCTTCCTTCTTCCTGGGGTCATCTCATCGCCAGTGGTGGAGGGGGGCAGGGAATGGGGGTTGTGGTCAGTCCCAGACTGTTTCATATTGTTCCTGCCTCTTCTTCCTTCTCAGGAGCAATACTCATCACAATCCTCACCTGCTGCAGTGTGACATCCTTCCCACAAGAGACAATCCCCCATGAACTTCTCCTGCTGGTATGGCTCTCTTCCATGGACTGCAAACCACCCAGTGATGGGCTTCTTCAGCACAGGCCTTCCTCAGGGTCACAGCATTCTTCTGCAGCAACCACCTGCTCCAGCATGGAATCCTCTGCAGGCTGAATATGGGATTTGTCTCCACCCTTGATCTCTCAGGGCCGCAAGGGCTCGGCTATTCATCTCACCATGGACTGAAGGGGAATTGGTGCTCTGACATGCCTCCTGTCTCATTCCTCGCTGGCCTTAGTGTCTGCATGGTTGCCTTTCTTTACACCCAGACCTCTCAAAAAATAGAGCTCTCAACACAGGAAGTTGCCCAACAGGTGTTCTTTCTTAACTATATTAGCACAGAGGCACTGATTGGCTCAACCTTGGCCAAAGATGAGTGCAACTTGAAGATGAAGGAGCTTCTCAATGCTTCTTATAGGAGCCCATGTCAGTGACTCCTTCCTCTGCCACCAAAATCCTCCCAGGCACAAACCAAACACACTGGTCTTAGTCACCTTCTTGTCCTCCATGTTTGGAAATGATTTCCATGATTATGTGTCTTATTACCCTCCGAGGGGTCAAGGTGAGGGTGACCAGCCTGTAGTTCTCTTCATCCCACTGCTGGCCTTTCTTGAACATAGGGATGACATTTGCATTCTTCTAGTCCTCAGAAACCCCTCCTGATTACCACAACCTGTCAAAGGTGGTTGAGAGTGGCCTCACAATGATGTTGGCCAGCTCCTTCAGCAGTCATAGGTGGATTCCATCAGCTTACAGGACCTCAGCTTGTCACTGATATTCCTGCATTTAGCTCTTCTGCAGTGTTTTCCTGCAAGTGTGACATTGCAATTGCCATTCACGCTGTCTTTCTCCAATTCTGTGTGGCACCAGGCCAAAGATGGAGTAAACATGGTGTGTTGAGAACTGGCTGAAAGACAGAGTTCAGAGGTCAGTGTAGCAGAGTCTAACTGGAGATTTGTGGCTAGTGCTGTTCTCCAGGGATTAGAACTGGCACAGGCATATTCACCAATGACCTGATCAAAAGAACATAGTGTACCCTCAGCAAGTTTGCTGGCAATATAGAACTGCGAAGAGTGTCTGACATTCCAGAAAGCTCTGTTGCCACTCAGTGTGACCTGGACAGTCTGGAAGGTTGTGTGGGGAGAAGCCTAAAGAAATCCAACAAGTAGAATTCTGCATCTAGGGAAGAACAATCCCATGCTGGGAGCTGATCTGCTGGACAGCAGCTCTGGGAAAAAGGATCATTGGAGTCCTGGTAGAGAACAGGCTGACTGCGAGTCAACAATATTCCCTCACAGCCAAGAAGACCAATGGCATCCTGGGATGCATTAAGAGTGTGTCTAGGAGGTTGAGGTAGGGTCTTCTTCCCCTCCTTTCTGCCCTGGTGAGGCCTCATCTGGAATAATGTGTCCAGTTCTGGGTTTCTGAGTTCAAGAAGGATAAGGAACTACTGGAGAGAGCCCAGTTGGGAGTGACTAAAATAATTAGGGGAATGGAACATCTGCATTATGAAGAAAGGCCGAGAGAGCTGGGTCTGCTTAGTCCAGAGAAGAGGACAGTAAGGTGGGATCTCATTAATGCTTATAAATATATAAAGAGTGACTGTCAGAGGAGTGGAGACAGATTCTTCTCAGTGGTGTTCAGTGAGAGAACAAGGGGCGATGAACCCAAACTGGAACACTGGAGATTCCTCATAAACATAAGGAAAAAGTCCTTCACTTTGAGGGTACAGAGCACTGGAATATGCTGCCCAGAGAGGCTGTGGAGTCTCTGTTGGTAGCTGAGCTCCATGCAGTCACTCACATAAATGCCCCCACTTCTGGTGGAATGGGAAGGAAAATAGGGAGTTAAGAAAGGCAAACCCCAGTGGGTTGAGATAAAGAGAGAGTTTAATAGAACAATGCAAAGAGATACTACAACATGCCTGTCCCCAGCTTCTGGTGTGAAAGAAGAGAGATTGCCATGTTATAGTTACCTGCTCAAAGCCCACTCCCTTGGCCTGGCCACCCCTTTCCTTGTATAGTGGACATGACATCAGGATGGTATTGAATACCCATTGGCTGGTTCAGCTGCCTGTCTTGGCTGTAAACCCTCCCAGCTTAACCCTATCCTAGCCAAACCCCAGACACTTGGCCTTTTCCATGGCCTTTGTCACCACCATATCTCCATCCCATTAAGTAGTGGGCTCAGTATTCCCCTAGTATTATTTTTGCTGCTGATATACCTGTAGAAGCTCTTCTTGTCCTTCACATCCCTCACCAAATTCAACTCCAGAGAGATGTTGGATTTCCAAAACCCATCCCTGAACCTTCAAGATTTCCAGCTATCTTACTTAGTCAATTTATGAGCCCCTGAAAAATGCAGGTGGTACCCCATGCAGCTGCCCAATACACATGTTGTCTCTGTTAAACATAATAAGAGGTAAAGGCTGTGTTTAGTTGTGTCTTTTTACTTAATTAAAATTAAAATGGCACATCACTGTATGTACAAGCTAAGCTTTAATCTCCAAAGAGTGTCAGTTAGTACTAGGCTCACTGTTGACAGTGGCCTAGTTTCTGTTGATAGATTCATTAAAAGTTCTAGTCCTCAAAGTTGGAAAAAATTAGTGACTGATAGTCCTGAACTGAAATGAGGGGGGAAAAAAAGCTCAAACCCAACCTGTTTTGTTAATCCATCCATGTGCATGAAAGCAGCACAGCAGGACTGGGGAACTAATCCCATTTCAAATCAGATGCCTGCTGGTTGTATTTAATGAGTATTATGTCTGTTTCTTTTTTAACCCTAAAATATCTCAGTACTTAAAACAGCATTCTGAGTTATTTATTTATTTATTTATTCCCATTGTACTTTTGATCTATTTGGGTGAGTTACTTTCTGCTGTAACTGGAGCGAATATGGATTGCTACCTACCATTTTTACTTCCAAACCACATGCCAAATTTAGTTCATATGGAAATAACTAGAAAATGGAATTAGCACAGAGTTCTGTGGCCATTGATACTGATGAAATTTCCTGCACATTTGTACCTTACTTTATGAGTAAACTCTGTTGTGTAGGAGGAATAGTCATGTGGAAGATTGTTTTAGGGTTGAGACATTCAAAACATTCCTCTTCTCACACATCTCTAGCACTTGAGAAATATTTTATACCCTCACACTGGAGTCTTTTCCTGTGTGGGAGCACTGTTAAAATACATCCACCCTATGTACCTACTTTTGTTAAATAAATTTTTAAAAAAGTTTTCTTTTGTCTTTCTGCTAAAAATGGCTGAAATTGGGGAAAGATATAAAAAATATTAACAGAAGTTAAAGATGATGATTAGATAGATGCATTCTTCATCCAGACCACTATAGCTATTCACAAACACACAGCGAGGTGTTTTGTTCTTGTGGTTGCCAGAGGTTAGCTAAGACATGATGTGTGTTCTGCAAAATTTCCCTGAAGAACTCTGGCTGTTGTGGTAACAGGTGAAAATTATTCTTTTACTTAACAGCTGTGCAATATAATGAAAATAAACAGTTGTGTATTACATATATGACATGTCAAATTCATGTGTTTCTTGAGGAGGGTACATTTAGACTGGGTATTAGAGGGAAATTCTTCATGGTAAGGGTGGTGAGACACTAGAACAGGTTGCCCAGGGAGATTGGGGATGCCCATGCACTGGAAGTGTTCAAGGCCAGGTTGGATGAGGTGTTGAGCAACCTGGTCTACTGGAAGGTGTCCCTGCCCATGGAAGGGGTAGGGGGTATTGGAACTTGATAATCTTTAAGGTCCCGTCTGACCCAAGTGTGCTGGTTTGAGGCTAATTAGAATATTTTAATAGAGAAAATTACACTATAGGCTGTGAAAGGAAAACATCATGATGTCTACTTCACTCATACGCTTGCTGGAGAATTGTTTGGGAACACTAACCAAAACAATAGATAAGTCAGTCTCTCTCTGGCTCTTGCTGGAGCAGGAGCTGCTGGTGGGATCTAGCAGCTTCTGGGCTCTGGCTCCTCTGCTGATTAATCCTCACTAACCACTTTTCTTCTAACCCTCCTGGCCGATCCTCCTAATTTACCTTGCACGTAAGGCAAACCTTGGGGTAAGGTACAGGGGTGGGGAGAAGGTGGAAGGGTGGTTGGGAGCCCCTCCTGGGGTCTCTGATTTCTGGGAGGGGAGTTGTGTTGCTGTATTACCTTTTACTTGTATATTTCTGTAAATATTGTGTATATAGTGTAAATATCTGCTGTACATTGTGCTGAGCTGTAAATAGAGCTTCATCATTTAACTTCCAGCCGACTGAGTGCTAGTCTGGGTCATTTTACAAAGCGTGGGGGGGCGGGGGAACTCTCAAACCTTCACACCAAGCCATTCTATGATTCAGTGATTCTGTGACTATGCAAAATTAGAATGAAAATGAAAACAAAAAGTGAGAGAAGAAAAACAGATCAAGGATAAAGTAAAAGCTGTATTATTTAATAAAGTGAATTTTTAAATTCTAGTAAAATATTGATAAAAGAAATACCCACTGGGACAGAAATATGATTTAATTTATCTAAGTTCAGTGACCACATATCAGGAAGAACTGGGTGTCTGTGGTTGGGAACTCTGCATAAACTCTAGGTTTAAGGACAGAGGAAGACTTGAGGATACTTGATTTGTCCTTGTATTGTCTTAATTAAAAAAAATTATTTATATAATGTAATCAAATATTGTTTTACTGTCTTACTATAAATAGTGTTAATTCACTCATGTCAAACTGGCTTCAAGTTTATTTGCTACTCAGCACTCAGACTGTTGCTTCTAATGCATCTTATGTCTGTGGGAATCCTAAACTCCTATGTGTCTTGCACCTTGGCTTTTTTTTTTTGTGATACTATATCTATTTCTTATATTAACTAATGTTTAATTTTCTTAATCACTCTTACAAGCTACACCACTGTTCTTATATTATCACTGGAGGTTACCATATCCTATTTCTGATATTGTATCAAATTTTATATTTAGGGCTGCTGAAATGATTAGTACTGACAGATTTCCAGATGACATAAGTCTTCCTTTTCTTTAGATGAGAAAAATTTCGGAAATCAAAGCTAATATCATATGTCTGGTTAATCAGTTAACAAGCTTAATACTCTTGATTTTAGAAGATAATGCATTAAAACACAGACTAGGTAGAACGCAGGGAACAATACTCTGTCTACTGGAGAAATACCAAGTTATGGGCCATTTCTGTTGTTTGTGACAGATCAGTTCTCTGCAGAATCTTCAGTGCTAAGAAAGATGTTTGCTGTAATCCAGCCTGACACCATGCATATCCCAGGCTGGGGAATAAAATCCAGAAGTTTTCTCAAGCATACGAATTGTTTAGTCACTAGGGAAGTGGAAAAAAGACCATCTATTTTTCATTTAGATGGCTATTTTCTCATTTTATAGAAAAATATCACTTAGTAAGCAGGCCAAAGGTTAATCATCACTGTTAAAAACATGAAAAATATTTCTAGTCTAAAATGCCTATTTTTAGGTTCTGGATATTGTTGAGTGGATTCGGTGTATGAAATGATGATAATTTCACTGATTTTTTTTGTACACAGAAGCCAAGTAAGTGACTTAAACTACAAAATCCCCTTGATTTTAACACTGTTTGAATGTTGCTCATCTAATCATCATAACATACTTGCAGAAAACAATAAATAATAGGCAACCTATGAAAATGAATATTAACGATACTGGGGAGACATTTTGATTCTCTCTGTGCTAAAGGTCCTGTCAACAGAATGAGTGAGTGCCTAATGTACCATTTTAATTTGATGTTCCTTAACATCACTGCTCACACAATGTCCAGGATAATGAAGAATTGGATTTGCATTATCCATTTCTATTGATTATTGTGTTTATGTTGGTAGCTATATATTAATATTAGAGCAAATAGAAATAAGTATGTAGTTTATTATGTAATATGTAAAGTGTGATATTTATATAGATATGCAAACGTGATATTTATGTATTGACAGTCATCAGATAGAGTTTTCCTAGAACTGGATGATATCACTATAGATGTATCTGTTGAAAAAAGAGATTTTGGAGAATAAGAACATTTTTTTTGTTAAACAAGGTTGTAAATATTTATATGCTGAGGAAAACCTCTCCTTAAACTGCTCAAACTGCTGCTCTGATACAGCTTCTCCAAGCTGTCTCTTTAATGCTTGCCACTCAGCTCCGCTTTGATCAGTTACAAAGCTCCTCAAATAATCCAAGCATGACTACATCTATTCTAGGGTGGAATTTTCTGTTTTATTCTTCCTGGCCAGGGAGCAGCCGGCTGAGAGTTGTGTTTCTCCAAGGGCTGTCTCACCAATTGTCAGGGGAGGAGCAGAATAAGCATCACATTCTGCCATGAAACCCCCACACCACAAAGCTCCCTGATTCTGTGTTTTATGACAGTAGTTAGAATTATTTTTCAGACATTATCTATTATCCTAGTACTGGTTATTCTCTCAGCATCTACTGAATTGCCTTCAGAGTTCTGTTTGCTTCAGAATTCTTGGGAAAAGTAAAGAACTTCTCATTCTCTTAAATGTCTTTATCTTAGGTATCATCTAGAAATACACTAAAATAATATAGAAGACATTAAAATGGGTATATTCTTAACTGAACAATTGTTAGCTGCATATCATAGAATCATAGAGTGGTTTGGATTGGAAGTGACCTTAAAGATCATCTAGTTCCAAATCCCCTGGTGCTGGCAATGACACCTTGTGCTAGACCAGGTTGTTCAAGCCTCATCCAGCCTGGTTTTAAACATTTATGGGTAATAGAAGTCCACAACTTCTCTGGGCAACCTGTTCCATTGCCTCACCACCCTCATAGTAAAAAACTTCTAATGTTTTGTCTAAATCTACCCTGCTGTAGTTTTAAACCACTGTCCCTTGTCCTATCACCATATGCCCTTATAAACAGTTCCTTACCAGCTTTCCTGTAGGCCTTCTTCAGGTACTGAGGGGCTGTTATAAAGTCTCCCCAGAGCTTTCTCTTCTCTTCTCCAGGCTGAACAGACCAAACTCCCTCAGCCTGTTCTTGTAGGACAGGTGCACTAGCCCTCTGATCACCTTTGTGGCCTTCACCTGTATCTTCTTCAACAGATCTATGTCCTTCTTGTGTTGGGAACTTCAGAGCTGGGCAGCTGTCAGCATAAGGGAATGCCTGCACTAGCAATTAGTTCAACATCCTCTTCAGCCTAGACATCCTCAGCCTCCTTGGTTGGTTTATTTGTTTAATCTTCAAGCCACAGCAGCCTGTTCTTGTCTACAGGCTACCAGAAGATTCCACTCAATAGCAGAACATTTACAGTAGTATATTTGCAAAACACATAATGTCCTAATAACACCTGATGTCAAATAGGAAACTTGGGATTTCTCCATTCAAGATCAGTTAAGTAAGGCTAGTGCATTCAGTCACTTCACCACACAATTGGCAGCAGACCAGTTTCTGTATTTTCCATACATTTCAGGCTTTGCATGTTGTGATCAGTGACTCACACATGTAACCAGTCCAGTAGATATTGTCATCCCAGATTGTTGCTGATTTTCTGCTTCCTTCTTCTGTGCAGCACCTTAAAAGGCAAAACACTACATCGCAACACTCGGAAGAGAAGAAAAGTTTGCAAATGCTGGATTGTCATCTTTATCAAAAAGACTTAAATGTAGATTGAACTAAAGGAGATTTCTAGCTGTAAATACATGTCACATACAGAGCTATATCTCAGTAAACAAAATCTGTACTCTATGGACTAGAAAGGATATACATGCCACAGTAAATGGCACAGTAGCGCTGACCTACTTGAGCAAGCTGTGCTATAACTAGCACACAGCTCTATCTTTTTCAGTAAAACAGTACATAACCTTCCAAATCAACATGCAAATTGAAACATAATCAGATGTATCTGGTGGCAGTGCAGTTATTAACTTGTTAACTTTATCTACAACCCACAAGGCCACCTCTTATGTCACAGTGATGCAATGTCTACTAATTGAAAGTCAGTTTTGTGCCAGCCAAGGAAACTGTCTGCAAAAGCCAGACACAAACATGTCCAAGAGGAAGGTATTTCCTTTATTTCTTCCTCTGGTTCCTTTACTCTACCTGCCATCTGTCTTTACTGCTCTCTCTCTCTTTCTCCAGCTCATACAGAAAAAAAAGCTTTAAAGCTTTGCTTTTATTGGGAGGACATAAAAAACCCAAACAAGCAAACAAAACCCCAAACCAAATCAACCAAACAACAACAACAAAAAAAAAAAAGATGGGATTATATATACTGGCCATAGGAATGGTCTTGAGAAACTATTTGAAATGTATTTCTTAGGATGTTACTTGGCAAAGTAGTGAACAGGTGTGCCAACCAGCACTGCTACTCCTTTTTTTGAAGGGAAAGGTGACAACTGGCTCAGTGAAATCATGAGGACTGTGAACAAAATTTGAATGAAACTTCTCTTACTTTTCAGCTCGGGCTTCCTTCAATGCTGTTTATATTCATGAGATATGCAAGATTCAGACCTAGTATTTCACAAGTTTGCCACATGCTCTGACAAACTTAAATATTTCTGGCTGGAGTGTTTTTTTAAAAAAAATCTAGTCAATTAATTTACTTTTCTTCCTGATATATTTATCTACTTATCTATTTTTATACAAGATATTGGAAACCTAGGATAAAAAGAATGTTAACCTGGAGATTTTCTTAAGTATTTAGAAATCTACTTCATAAATAGAATTAAATTATTCCTGAGTGTAAGGGAGGCAAAGTTACTCTATTTTTCTGATTAATTGCTACAGGTTCTGCACATAATGGGATCCAGAATGCAGCTGTTCCTGGCTGCTCAACATTGGAAAAAGCATACAAGAAACATTGATGCCAAAAGCTAAAGAGGACCATCTGATCGAATAGAGGTAGGAGATATCAAAATCATTACAACAGAGTTGGAAGGACCTGAAAGACAGCTGAAAGTGAAGATGCCAGGCTGCTACTGGAAAGTGACTTCTATCAGGAGTGTCTCAAATTTTGGTGCTGCCAAATACTAACAGAGCCCACTCACATAAAACCTCATAAATCCATTGGGAAAGCTCCTAAAAAATCCAGTGGGTTTTTGCCCAAAGGCTAGTAGTCCATTCACTTGTTTTCTTTCTCAATTTTCTAAATATTCTCTCACTTGGATATATGGACAGTCCCTGTTTCTTGCTGCAAATCACCTGAATTCTCAGTGTGCTAAGGCAGAAAATTTGACAAAAGCTGGAAAATGAATATGCTTCACTGCATGAAACAGAAGGTACAATGATATCTGAGGCTGCTTTATAACTGTAGCAGGCAAAATCCTGATTAAGCTCTGGAGAGCTCCAGGTCTTCTTCCACATCTCAGTAGCGTAACTCTCCCTCATCTTTACATTTCAGAGTATGAATGAAGGTTGTGAGTATTTTATTTTTAGGCATTTTCTCATTTAGTATCCATGCTCTACATCTGCTTTGTTAAGGCTTGCTACAGGACTCATCACCTGATGATGAACTTCATCAAGTGTAATGTTGACATCAAGGGTAGCCTGCATGAGTTGCATGCTGATGTTAGTGAAGCTGTGAACTGTGCTATATTAGCCTTATTTGCTTCCCATATGCTTACTGTCATTTTCCCCACAGAAGCTGCAACTCCACTTTTCATCTTCATTTTTATGCTGAAAACACAGCCAGCTTAATTACCAATTATAACCTTACTCATTTAAATGCTAAATCAACTGGAAACAATGCGAAAAAGTGTCTCCCTTGAGGAGAACAAAAGACTTTGTGTTAATTTTCTTCACATATTTTGATTAGTATAAAGCACTTTGTAACTCACAAGTTAATCTTCCCAAATGATGTTAATTTTAAATGGAGATGACACATGCATCCTCATGGGATAACAGTCAGAGCAACCTGCCTTCTCTTCCTCCTTCAACTCTGACCTGCTGCACAGAATTATTCCTCCCTGGGAAACTGATAATGAAACCCTATAGCACCCAATTCTGCCAACAGCTTTTATTTATGTCCCATCTTTTCTTGATTTATTTCTTGACTGCCTGACCTGTGCTATTTTCTTGAGTTTAGAAGTCCCTTGTGGGTATTTTCTAAATGCAATTTCTTCCATCTTAGGAAATGAGAACTCCATAAACTTCCACGTAGGTTTCATGGGACCCTGTCAAGCAATAGAAGGCATAATAGCTGTTGGGCTTGATATACTAGTGACTGCTGCAAAACATCCTTCCAATCAATACTGTAAAACTCCTAGACAGTCTTTAGTGCCTGAGTGAATTTCAGAGCAAGTAAGGAGCTTCTATTGACAGTCTCTGTTACTGCAATAAATGCCAGAATAACTATGAGAAAAGTAGATTTGGAGAGCTGCCATTGATGAAGGAAAAGTATAAAATCAAAGAATACTGGTGAAGGGCCCCTTAAGTTTCACAAATACAGGGCCTCACAGACCAGATGTACTTTCTTGATTAGGGTGTAAGAAGATAGTTGTAGCAATTAGTTGAACAGGTGTAATATGTAACCATAAATATCAAGCCTTGTAGAATCCTTGGGAATTTTTTTCTATGAAGATCTACATTGTGTCTTCAAATATTGATTTCAAGGGAGTTTCCACTCTGGCAGTCGCCAAGAGTTTGCTTGGTCTTGGGAAGAGATGTTGTTTTTGGGAGCACCAGGGGAGAATTTATGCACTTCTAACATGGCACTCTATCACAGTATCACCAAAGTTGGAAGAGACCTCAAAGCTCATCAAGTCCAACCCAATACCACAGACCTCAAGACTAGACCATGGCACCAAGTGCCACGTCCAAACCCTCCTTGAACACCTCCAGGGACGGTGACTCCACCACCTCCCTGGGCAGCCCATTCCAGTAGCCAATGACTCTCTCAGTGAAGAACTTTCTCCTCACCTCAGGCCTAAACTTCCCCTGGCGTAGCTTGAGACTGTGTCCTCTTGTTCTGGTGCTGGTTGTCTGAGAGAAGAAAGTAACCTCCTCCTGGCTACAACCACCCTTCACGTGCTAGCATGGTTCACTAGCTGTCACTAGCATCTACCTTCTAGATGCTAGCATGGTTCACTAGCTGTCATCTGCTCTTCTATCTTTACCATGGAGGAAGAAGCACTATGAGCTATGCCATGAAGTTCAGCACACAATGTTAGGGTATACTTTGAAATAGGCATACACATTTCAGCGTTTTTGTAAAAACACCAGCATTACCCTCACCCATGCCTCCCTCTGCAATATAGGCATGAATCATCTTAATACCTACTCATTTTTATAAGCTTTCTCTTCCATGTTACTCAGCACCTTGTATAAGGACTGAAATCTGAAAGCACAGCAGCAGGTGTGTCCCTGAGTTCAGCTGCTCTATTTATAGCGTTTTCCTGTAAGCATAACACTGCAATTGTCATTCATGCTGTCTTCCTCCAATTCTGCATGGTACCAGGCTGGGAACATAATAAACATCCTTTTACGAACATTGCCTTGGAGAAATAAAAATTAATTGCCTAAACAACATCACATGTAATTAAACAAAACAAAGTTATTATGAGGAAACTTTAAATTGAATGTTTACAATATCAGGAAATTCTGAGCTGAATTTTGATATAGTAATACTTTTTTTTTTTTTAATTGTTGTATGTTGTTGTTACTGTGTTAAAGTGCTAAAGTTACATGAATTGCTTGTGAAAATGATGCACAAACCTAGCAAGGCAGATTTTCTGCACTGTATGGTGGATAAAAATAAGAGTACAGAAGAAATGAGTAGAATCATAGAATGGTAAGGTTGGAAGGGACCTCAAGGATCATCTAGTTCCAACCCCCTGCCATAGGCAGGGACACCTCCCACTAGTACAGCTCACTCAAGGCCTCATCCAATCTGGCCCTGAACACATCCAGGGAGGGAGCAGCCACAACCTCCCTGGGCAACCTGTTCCAGTGCCTCACCACCCATGCAATGAGTATTGCATTTCAAAACTGGTCTTTAACTTGCAGTTCACTAGTGGCCATTGGTAGCATAAGTTACATGACCAAACAGACTAACATGATCATTTTTTTCTGGAGCTTGGGAAACAGAAACTGTGGCAAATAGTTAAGAGGGGAAAAAAACCAAATGAAGCAAGAGAAATGAAACCCCTAATCTTATTTTAATTCATGTTTTGTGTACAAGAAACCTTAACAGTAATGTGCCTCATGATACCTATTTGAAAAGGCTTGTGAACCCCTGGAAGCAGGCTTTGTTGTTACATGCTACACTTCACTTCTGCATCAGGCACAGATGATTGAAGCAAAGCCATCAGAAGTCAGTTAGTCAAGATCAAAACAGGAAATCTGTGCATGGGCCATGGCCTTAGAATTGTAGAAACATAGAATAACCAGGTTGGAGGAGACCTCCAAGGTCATCCAGTCCAACCTATTACCCAGCCCTAGCCAATCAACTAGACCATGGTACTAAGTGCCCCATCCAATCTGTTCTTGAACACCTCCAGGGACAGCAGCTCCACCACCTCCCTGGGCAGCCCATTCCAATGCCAATCACTTTCTCTAGGAATAACTTCTTCCTGATCTCCAGCCTATACCTCCCCTGGCACAACTTGAGACTGTGTGCCCTTGTTCTGTTGCTGGTTTCCTAGGAGAGGAGACTAACCCCCACCTGGCTACAACCTCCCTTCAAGTAGTTGTAGAGAGCAAGGAGATCTTCCCTGAGCCTCCTCTTTTCCAGGTTGCACACCCCCAGCTCCCTCCTCAGCCTCTCCTCACAGGGCTGTGCTCCAGGCCCCTCACCAGCTTCGTCACCCTTCTTGGAGCATGTTCCAGTACCTCACCATCTCTCTTGAATTGAGATTGCCCTTTAAGGAATTCTTACAACACCTCAGTAGTACCCTTTTTTTTTTTTTTTTTTTTTTTTTTTTTTTTGCTTGT